>PVHX01008775.1:0-80912 GCA_004024805.1 Geosciurus inauris
ACAATACAGCAGTCACCTCAATGTTTATAGCAGCACAATTCACAATTGCAAAACTATGGAAGCAACCCAGATGCCCTTCAATAGATGAATGGATAAACAAACTGTGGTACATACACACAATGGAATATTATTCAGCAATAAGAGAGAATAAAATTATGGCATTTGCAGGCAAATGGATGGAATTGGAGAACATTATGCTGAGTGAAGTAAGCCAATCCCAAAAGACCAAATACCGAATGTTCTCGCTGATTAGTGGATAAGGATTCATAAGGGGGGTGGGAACGGGAAACACTGGAGAAATACAGGAACTCTAGACGTGGCAAGGGGAGGAGGGAGGAAGGAAAGGGGAACGGGTATAGTAATGATGGTTGTTTGAAATGGTCATTACTACCCCTGGTTCATGTATAAGACACTAATGGTGTGACTTTATCTGGTTTGCAACCAGAGAAAGGGAAAAACTGAGCTCAGGTTATGTACTATGACTTGAAACACATTTAAATAAAATAACTAATAAAAAAAAAAGATTCTGATGGCTTAGGAAAAAGACTCAAGACTGACAGCCAGGAGTACATCGCAGAGTCAGAGTTTAATTTCAATTCCTGGCTTCGTAAATGATGAGAGGATCAGGGTCTTCAAGTTGGCGGTCACTCATTGTTTTCTCACATCAGGGCTCAGGGTCTCCTATGAGACAGCACTCCAGCTGGTACTTACAGTAGGCAACCAACATCTCACTTCCATAGCACTCAAACCTGCAGGTACCATTTCTGTAGCATTTCTTGTGTATTTCTGAAGATAATGGATTCAAACCTGGAAAGAACATGAATAGAAAGACAGTTCACTGAAGAACTGTTGAAATGTCTAGTCCTTTAATTTTTGTCTAACTGAATTCCAATTACAATAATTGATTTCATATTTGAAAAAAATGAACTAGTGCTGTGGACTGAATTGGGTTGCTTTAATATTTGTATGTTGAAATCTTAGCCCTCAAGGTGTTTTCGGAGATAGTGTTTTTTTGTAAGTAATTTAAGCTAAATGAGATCAGAAGGGTAGACCTACTCGAATGGGACTGGTGGCCTTATTCGTGGAGGTCGCAGCAAGAACAAGGTGTTTCCAGCAAGGATGGCACCCCAGCATCAGAAACTGATCAGCCAGCACCTCGATTGCAGATTTCCCAGTTTTCAGAACTGTGAGAATGTAAACTTTGTTTAAGCCATGGAGTGCGTGGCATTTTGTTGTCAGACCAAGCTGGTTAAGACAACTAGCAACTTGGGAGTTTGCCTGAGTCATTCAGGTAGTGTAATCCAAATCATCAAGTTAGCCGTGCACACTTGCATCTACTCATTATTTATTTCATTATTCCCTCATTATTATTTATTCAATCTCAAACCAGATTTTATAAATCTTGTGAATCTGGGACTGTTGAGGTACAGATTTGAGTATGATATAGATCTTAATCTCCACGAATTTTCAGTCTAGACAAAAGGAAAAGAAACAAAGTATCTCTGAGGAGAGAAATCGTTTGGAGCGTGGTGAGGTATTGGCAACACAGAATGCCCTTGTGAGGTCAAAGGGGATAAAATCACTTCTGAAGATCTGGGAAGTCTTATTGAAGCTCCATGCACTTGGGCTGGGTTTACAGTTTTGTAGATATGCTACTCCTTAAAATGATCAAATATTTCATATTTTCACATGAAAGAAGGTGTTAAGGAGAAAATAATGCCATTCTTGGCCCATCTGTAGAAATTTTGAGCCAACATATATCTAAGTCATCATATCCTGGAGGATAAGTGTCCCACAGGATAAAAGAAGGGACCAGGGTTATCTAGTTGGCAAGATAGAAGCCCAAGGGGATCATCTGTAACACTTTGGGGAAGGTAAGCTGTAATGGTCTACATAGTGAGACAAGAAATTCCCATGGCAGCCACAAGCTGTTGTGAATGTTTAAGGAACTAAAGGGAAACTCTGAATACTCCATGGAGCTGCTGACAGGGAGGCCATGAATCACTGTCACACACCTAGTGGAACGGGGTCCAGGCAGCTTCAAGAAGCCTGGATCCCACTGATTCTTAAACTCAGCCTGTTGAGTCACATGATCTGAAAATCGGCTTCATCTGCCTAGAGAATACTTCAGGATGCTACAAAATTAGATGGGTGTTTACAACATAAGGATTTGGACAGATTCAATAACATCCAGTGCAGAGAATATTCAAGGTGAGATTTCAGGATCAGGAAAGGATAGGGGCAAGGCTGGTCCTGCTGTCCCTCACGTCCCCTTAGCCACTACCTCATCTGACCAGACATTTCTTTGATCACAGAAAACAAAGTGATTCTCTTGAAATAGGCAGTTCCCAATCTGCTTCCTCATGTACCTAAGGGATTCACAAATAGTGAATTAACTCTAAGCAATTTAGGGACCTTAGAAAGCTCAACAAATTATCTTATTTCTATTTGCTAGTTTTGAATGGTATACTTAGATATGCTCTTAAATTAGAGACAGGACAGTAGCAACAAAGAAGGATGGGGCATTAGTCCTGAAAATGTCATGATAGTTCTCATGAGTCAGGTATGTTTACATTATGTATTGGCACATGCTACACATTATCCTATTTAATTCTTGCAAGGCCCCACAGTTAGTACCATTATTTCCATTTTGTAAGTGAAGGAACAGGTTGAGAGACACTTAGCTTTGTCCAGCTAACACACTGGAGAGCTAAAATTCAAGCTCAGGGTTTGCTGACATCAAAGCTGCCTGGTGCTTTTCCTACTTTGACAATTAAAGGGTCCTTGATGGCAGTACATTCATTCATCAGGTTGCTTAGTAGAATTAGGTGAAGCCACCCTCACCCCGCAAGGAGATTTCATCTTACTTGCCAGTGCTTGCTGTACCCAAAGGCAGAAAAAGGCAAACACAATGAAGAGAGGCTTCATGGTTGGGGCCTTCGGCGGTGACTGGTAGTGAGGCTGGTGGCAGGCCCTGACTCTGGCTGTCAGAGAAAGGATAGACGGGGAGGTTGAGTACACCCTCTTGTGCAGATCTTGAGATCTGGGACATGCTGTGCTCCAGGTGCACCTGGTATGATGAACACTCCCAGGTGGCTGAGTTGGCAGAGCTCCTCTGGGGACAAAACTGACAGCCCTTTCCTGTTTGACAGCTTTTCCTGTTCATGAAGTTCTTATGCACCCCCTCTGCCCCAGGTTTCCCAGAAATGCTAATGGAGGATGGAGAACTATATGCTCTTTCATTTTAAAATGAGCAAAATTGATTTTGTTCAGTTTTTATTTTACAGCAAACATAAAAACACAAAGTATAGAAAATTTGTAAAATATAAAAAAAATGACAAGAAAGGAAAAGTTATACCTGAGCCCTACCTCTAATAACCTGTGCATCTCTTAAGAAAGTTTCATCTTTGCCTAGTTTGTTGTTTAATAGTTTGTCTTATGTAGGGGCTTTTTCTTATTTTTTATTAATTAGTGTTTTAGTTGTACAAATTTATGGGGTACAGTGTGATAATTCTGTACATGTGTACAGTGTAATGATCAAATCAGGGTATGTTAAAAAAAGTTAATATTTTTATCCTTAGGGATCCTATTTTTTGTAACTTGATTTATAATATATATATATCATTGTAGTTTCTTCATTAGTACTATTTTAAAATGTTGAACAATAATCCATCAAGGGCATTTTTAATAATCGCCACTATTTATAAAACCATTATTTAGTTACAAATGGCATATAATAAACTGCAAACATTAAAATGTACAACTTAGTAAGTTTTGACAAACACACATGCTTTTGTGAAACCATCATCACAGGACAGTGAACATATTTATGCCACCTAACAACTTTCCATGCCTTTTATATTTTCTTCCTTCACTTCCCAGTCTCTGGATCACCACTTTCCTGCTATTATTACAGATTAGTTTGCATTTTCTTGGAATTTTATGTGAATGGCATCATATATAATGTATGCTTCCTGTTGAATTTCTTTCACTCAGCTTAGTTTTTTGATTCATCCATGCTGTGGCATCTATCAGTTGTTCATTCTTTTTTTTTCCATTCCTTTTTTTATTGCTAAGTGATAAGGTTTGGATATACTTATGTATGCTTGTCATTCAACTGTTGATAGACATTTGATAGTTTCTGGTTTGGGGCTATTCAGAATAAAACTGCTAAGGATATTTATGTATAAGTCTTGGTGTGGATAAATGATTTCACATCTCTTGGGTAAATATTTAGGAGTAGAAAGGCTACTGGATCATAGTTTTGTTTTTTTATTTTCATGGATTTATTTTTACTTTTTAAAAGCTATTTGATTGGCATGAAGATGGTGTCTATCAAGGACTAGAACAGTGATATCTGATATATCCTATGCACTGTGTAATGATTATCACAATCAACACATATTGCCACTTACATGGTATATCTCCAGGACCTGTTCATCTTGTGAACAGAGTTTGTATCCTTTGATTTCATTTCCCCTGCCCCCAGCCCCTGGTCACCACTGTCCCTGTTCAGCTTCTGTGAGTTTGAGGTTTTTAGGTTCCATACATAAGTGAGATTGCAGGCTGGCTGTCCCCTAGGAGAAGGCTGAAGTTCTCGCTGGTGGTTCTTTCCAAAAGAGCCCTCCTCCACAGGTTGGTCACCATGACTTCATCTTGTTCCATGGGACCCAGCAGGGCAGTGCCTGGCCATTATTAACTCGTGTACTGCACATGCCCCTGTGGTTTCCCTACACTGTGCTTACAACATTGTAAAAAATTCTTTTGAACTCTCCTCAGATGACCCACTTTTAGTATGTTCTGTTTCCTATAAGGCCTATCTGCTTAGCATCTTAGTGCAAAACTGCGCAGGTTGAACGAATCAATGAAAGGCTCCATCAGCAGAGTGGTATGAAATTGAGAGAATAGACAGCAGACCTTTACAAACACATTTCTTACCTGTAGGCATTCATCTTGAAAATAAAATAATTATTTTTTCTTTTTAATTGGTGCATTATAATTATACATAATAGTGAAATTCATTGTTACGTATTTGTGCACACACATAATGCAACAATACAATGTGGTTAAATTCATTACCAGTACCTCCCTTTCCCTCCCCTCCTCCTTCACCCTGATTTCCTTCCTCTACTTGTTTTCTTTCTGCTTTTATAAGATGCCCCACCTTCCCCCCCATAACTTTCATATATAAGAGAAAACATATGGTCCTTGACTTTTTAATTTTTTTATTTTGGGAGAGGTACTGGGGATTGAACTCAGGGGCACTCAAGCACTGAGCCACATCCCCAGCCCTATTTTGTATTTTATTTAGAGACAGGATCTCACTGAGTTGCTTAGCCCCTCACTGTTGCTGAGGCTGGCTTTGAACTTGCTATCCTCCTGTCTTAGCCTCCCGAGATGCTGGGATTACAGGGATTGTGTGCCACCTTGCCAGGCTTGACCCTTGACTTTCTGAGCTAGGCTTATTTGCTTACCATAATGCTCTCAAGTTCCATTTTCCTGCAAATGACATAAATTTATTTTTCTTTATGGCTGAATAAAACCTATTCTGCATATAGACCACATTTTCTTTATCCATTCCCCTGTTGATGGACACCTAGTTGGATCTATAATTAGGCTATTGTGAATTTTGCTGCTATAAACATAGGTATGCATGTATCACTATAGTATGCTGACTTTAGGATAAATTTCAAGAAGTAGCATAGCTGGATCATATGGTGGTTCCATTCCTAGTCTTTTGAGGAAGCTCCATACTAATTTCCACAGTGGTTGTACTAATTTACAACCCCACTGACAGTGTAAAATGTTCCTTTTTCTCCACATTCTTTCCAGCATTTACTATTATTTGTGTTCTTGATGGCAGTCATTCTAACTGGAGCAAGATGAAATCTCAGTGTAGTTTTGATTTGCGTTTTCCTGATTGCTAGTGATGTTAATCATTTTTAAAATAGATTTGTTGGTCATTTACATTTCTTCTTTTGAGAAGTGTCTAGTTCATTTGCCCATTTATTTATTGAATTTTTTGGTGTCTTTTTTGAGTTCTTTATATTATAGATATTAATCCTCTGTCAGAAGAGTAGCTGGCAAAGATTTCCTCCTATTCTGTAGGTTCTTTTCACATTCCTATTTGTTTGCCTTGTGTAGAAGCTTTTAAATTTGATGCCACACATTTACTAACTCTTAGCATTATTTCCTGAGCTTTAGTGGTCCTATTGAAGTTTTTGCCCATTCAAAGATGTTGAAGTAGGGCTGGGATGGTAGCTCAGCGGTAGAACGCTTGCCTCGCATGTGTGGGGCCCTGGGTTCAATCCTCAGCACCACATACAAAGCAATAAAATAAAGACATTGTGTCCATCTACAGCTAAAAAAATATTTTAAAAACAAAACAAAACAACAACGACAAAAAAAAAACAAAGATGTTGAAGCATTGATCCTGCATTTGCTTGTAGGAGTTGCATAGTTTTTGGTCTAATTCCTAGGTCTTTGATCTATGTTGAGTTGACTTTTATGCAGGGTGAGATCTTGGGGATCTAGCTTCATTCTTCTACATATTGGATAAGCAGTTGTCTCAGCATCATAGAAAACCTGCCTTTTCTCCAACGTATCCTTTTGGCACCTTTGTCAAGGATCAGATGATTTACATGTGTGTTTTGTCTCTGTGTCTTCTATTCTGTAGCATTGGCCTTTGTGTCTGTTTTTATGCCAGTTGCACGCGATTTTTGTTACCATAGCTCTATAGTAGAATTTGAAGTCAGGTATTGTGAAGCCTCCAATATTGCCTTTTTTTTTAGTTGTAGATGGACATAGTATGTTTATTTATTTATTATTTTTATGTGGTGCTGAGGATTGAACCCGTGCCTCACACATTCCAGGCAAGTGCTCTACCACTGAGCTGCAGTCCTAGCCCCTGTTGCTTTTTATTGCTTAGGCTATTCTGGGTCTTTTATTCTTCCAAATAAATTTTAGGACTTTTTTCCTAGTTCCAAGAAGAATGTCATTGGTGTTTTGATGAGGATTGCATTGAATCTGTAGATTGTTTTTGGTCTAGTAGCATCTGTCTTCTGGATCTGACTTCCATATGTGCTATATATCAGATCAATAGAGAAGCAAGATATTTTGAATATATACCCAGATATAGGATTGCTAGATCATATAATAGTTCTCTTTTTAATTTTTTGAGGACCCTCTGTACTGTTTTCATAGCAACAACATCATTTTACATTACCAATATCAGTGTAGTATGGTTTCAATTTCTCCTTTTCCTGCCAATACTTGTTATCTTTAGTTTTTTGAACAATAGTGATACTAATAGGAGTGAAGTGATATCTTGTCGTGGTTTAAATTTGAATTTCCCTGATGATTACTGATATTCAACATCTTTTCATACATGTGTTGCCCATTTGCTTGTATTATATGGGAAATGCCCATTCAAGTTCTTTGCCTAATTTTAGTCAGTTTATTATTGCTATTGTTATTTTTTTGCTATTGGGTTGTGTGAGTTCCTTGTATATTTTGCATAACATCTTACCAGATATATCAAGATCTCGTAGAGATATCCACACTCACATGTTCATTATAACATCATTCAGAAAATCTAAATTATGGGAACAACCAAAGTGTCCATCAATGTGTAAGTGCATGAAGAAATTGTAGTATATATATATGTATATAAGACATATAGGTTGCTTATATGTATGAGAAAAGTTTATTTAGTTTTGAAGGTTCAGGTGATCCACTTGTTTGAGATTCTGTATAAGTAGCAGAATCTTCAATACACCAAAGAACGAAACTCATCTAGCTTTAAGGATTTTACTAAGGTTAAAAATAAGAAGCAACCCAGCTTAGCAGTTACACTTGGAGTAGTAATGACTGGAAACCAGGTAAAAAAGAGGATGCTTTGTAAAGTTAGCATGAGCAGTGCTCACCCAGGTATGTTGCCATTGCTCATCTCCCCTGGAACTTACAGGTAACTTGGAGAAAAGACAAATAACTCTGAACTAAGTTGAAGTTTCTGTGAACAGGTGGAATGAAGCTCAAAGTAGAAATTCATTTATACAAAATGAAATTATACTTTGTAAATATGCCCAGTGAACTGCTGTTCATTTTCCTTACATGACTCAAACTCTGTTATGACTAAACATTTCTGTCAACTCTCCCCCACTCCAACCCTCTTTCTTTTCGGGCTTTATTGCCATCTCTCTCTTTGCCAGCTTTGAAATCTCAGCATTGTCTTTCATGCCTTTTCATTATATCAAACTGCTAATAAATCCTGTAACTCCACTTGTGAAATTCATCTTGTATTTCTTCATTTTCTATAATTCTCAGTACAAGTGTCCCAGTCTAGATTACTGAAATAGAATAACGTTGCTTGGCCTTAATAGATTGTGTTTATATAAAGTTGTATATCTCATAAACAGAAATAGAACTTTTTTTTCAAAACAATTTGGAATTTTAACACATATAAACTGCATCTTAGATAAAAAACAAAAACAAAAACAAAAATCAATCCAACAGGGGGCTGGAGTTGTGGCTCAGTGGTAGAGCACTTGCCTTGCATGTGTGAGGCACTGGGTTCGATTCTCAGCACCACATATAAATAAATAAAATAAAGATCCATTGGCAACTAAAAAAATATTTAAAAAAAAAAAATCAATCCAACAGTCCTCAAAAGTGATAGGATAGACCAAATTCTCTGGTCCTATGAAATTATAGCTAAGATCTATATAAGAGTTTATAATAGTGTTAAAACTACATATACCATCTCTTATAATCACCACAATACCACAGTGTGGGGACTATTGTTTTCTCATTTTGTAGAAAAAGAAACCAAAATAGAAAAAATAACTCACTCAAAGTCAAATATTTATTGCCAGGTGGGGCTGGGATATAGTATTATAGGTGAAACAACAATGTGGTTGTGGATATATAATTGAGGATGTTTGGAAATATGTGCATGAAAATAGAGTAGAAGAGTTTATAAAACTTGCGTTTATTTTAACCTGATCATCTAGACAAGCAATCATCATGGATTCCCTTCTGTCCACCATATTAATTATTCTTATATAGAGAAGGGGGTTTTGAATATTTTCAGTTTCTTTTCCTGGGGTCTGAAGAAGATGGAGTGAGATTTGTCACCACTTTTTCTTTTTCTTAATTACTTGAAACTTCTTTATCTTGCAGCAGATTTTCCAGTCCTTACAATATCGAATTGCATATTCATTATTTTTACAAGCCATTCTGCAATTATAGTATCCTGTAGAACAGTCAGACCTAAGAAGAAAGTTTTTGGCTTTGAAAAGAGGAGACAAATGATATATTGTATTACTTCTTTGTTATTTTTAATATTCAAAATGTTTCTTGAGCTAAAAGCAGCAACACTAAAGAACTTTCCCATAGGGTAGAACAATAAAAGAGAACGCAAGAGACAAAGTGGAGAAATTGAGGAGTGCTTGCCTCACATGCACAAGGCCCTGGGTTCAATCCCCAGCACCACACACACACACACACACACACACACACACACAAAGATAATTGACAATTTCTTCTATAAAGAGAGCAGATAAATGAGGCCGGAGCTGAGAAGTGTACTAGGATTGAATCCGGAGGCACTCAGCCACTGAGCCACATCCCCTGCCCTATTTTGTGTTTTATGTAGAGACAGGGTCTCACTGAGTTGCTTAGCACCTCACCGTTGCTGAGGCTGGCTTTGAACTCGCAATTCTCCTGTCTCAGCCTCCCAGAGCTCTGGGATAACAGGCGTGCGCCACCACACCTGGCTGTGACGGAGTTTTTTCATTTTTTTCCTCTCTCTTCTTTTTCAATTCATTTATTCTACTTAGGTATAAATGACAGCAGAATGCATTTTGATTTGTTTTACACAAATGGAGCACAACTTTTCATTTCTCTGGTTGTACACCATGTAGAATCACACCATATCTGCGGTCATACATGAACCTAGGGCATTGCTGTCCATCTCATTCCACCAACTTTCTTGCCCCCTTCTCCCCTCCCTTCCCTTCCCTTTGACCTTAATGAGGACAATTACTGCATATTTCTGTTAGAATGAATGATCCAGTTGGAGGGTGCAGACTGACTCAAGAAAGGTGGTTTAATTCTAGAAGCAAAGTTTTTTAAAAGTGAGTGGGAGTGGGATCTAGTGTATAGGAGGCGTTAGTCTTAAATTAGAGAATGAAGAGAAGGCAGAGTATAGCTGAAGATAAAATTAGGGGAAGAGGTTTGGTGGTGGGAAAACAGAAGTTTCCTCCATGTGTGAAAGAAGTCATTAATTGAGAGTGAGAAGGGGTCTTGGTTCCAACTCTTCAGTGCATTCAGTTGAGAACTTCCTTTGCTTTTGATGTAAGTTTGTTATTGTAAACTTTATATGTGAATTTATTATGACAAATGTCCCCTGGAACTACTTTTGCTATATCACCTAAGTTTTGGTATGTTGCAGTTCTATTTTTGCTTGCCTTGAGATATTTTTAAATTTCCTTTTTAATTTCTTTTTGTCCTGCATGGTTGTTCAGGAGCATGCTATTTAATTTCCAAATACTTGTAAAATTTCTGAAATTCTTCCTATTAATAATGTGTAGTTTCATTTCACTGCAGTTGGAAAAGTTACATGATATGATTTCGGTCTTCTTAAATGTGTTAAGATTTGTTTTGCAGGCTAACCTATGGTCTCTTCTGAAGAATGTCTGTGTGCACCTGAGAATGTGTATTTGCTGCTGTTGGCTGGAATGTTCTGTATGTGTTAGATCTGTCTGATGTAAAATGTTAAAGAAATCCAATGTTTGGTTGTTGATTTTCTGTCTGGATGATCTGTCCATTGCTATCCCCTACCATAATTATTTTGTGGCCCAGCTTTCTCTTAATATTGATTAACATTTGTTTTACATAGTCATGTGATATACCAATGCAGTCCTAATGCAAGTTCTCTTTGAGTGTTACGTGTGTGTGTGCTCTTGACTAGATGATTCTAAAATGTATGTGGAAATTTAAATGAATTTAAATGTACATGAATATTTGAGATGTTTTTACAAAAGAAAAATGTAGATGTCTTGCTCTATTAGATATAAAGACATCATGAATTGTCAATAATTATAATAGTGTATTACTGTGCAAAGAGAGACACATAGACCATAGAACATCTCAGAACATATACTCACCCACAGATGCCAGATCTATGATGAATATGGCATAGTAAATCCTTGAGAGAAAGGTGCTTTTTTAAAAGCAAAGGGTGCTGGGCCAGTTGGCCACACATATGGTAAAAGCAGAAAATAAATGATGAGCCCTCTTTTGCAAAAACCAACACAAGGTGGAGATGTGAAATCCAAATAACAGGTAAATCAGTAAGGCTTTTAGAAGATCAAATCACATAATATCTTTATGAACTTAATGTAGAGAAAGTTTTTCTTAAGAAGACTCAAAATTAAAAGCGTTACATTAAAATGAAGCTTGATAAAGTTACATTGATATTAACATTAATTTCATAAAAAGACATCATAGAAGGAATGAAAAGTCATAGAACAGAAGGTATTGCCAAGGTATATAAAATCACTTGCATCCAGAATACATAATAAAAAATATAATTGAAAAAAAAAACCCAAATAATTCAGTGGGTAATATGCAAAATATTTAAACAAGTACTTCAAGAAATAATATCAAAATTGCCAATAAACAAATAAAAATATCCTAAATTTTATCTGTAATCTGGGATTCAAATTTAAACTACGCTGAGTTACTCCCACACATCTGTTATAAATAAATAATAGCCTGATGATATAAACTATTAATGGAATATAGACCAGTAAGAGCTCTTCTATACTGCTAAAGGGAGTTTAAATTTGCTTAACTAATCAGCAGATTCTTTGGCATTATTCCCCAAACTGAAGATACACATCCTCTAAGAAAAACACATTCTTAAGTATATACCTAATAAAAATGTGAGCACCCAATTGAAAAATAAATGAAGGAGACTGAGTAGAAGAAGTAGATCAGGGAGAGAGAAGAAGGGAAGGACAAGGACAGTACTGGGGACCGGAATGGAGGAAATTAAGTTCTGTGCATTTATGAGTCTGTCACAGTGAACCCCACGACGATGTAAAACCATCATGTACTCATAGAAACACAGATGAAAACCTGTAAAATGTTAAAAAAGCATGTATAAGTACAAAGTAATTTAAAAATATTCATAGTAGTAATAGCGTTTATAAGTGTCAAATATTGACCTTGACACTAGCCCTGCAGCCCCCTGCAGCCTTCCTGCTGTAGTAATATCTGACCTTGTTAGTTCAGTTTCAAACTCTTGGGAGACCTTTCATTCTCCTTCGCTTGTTTCTGAACACAGGAATGAAAGGTGTGTCTTACCTGGGGGAACTAGAGACAACCACAGACAGCAAGGCGAGGACTCCAAGGAGGGAGAGCAACAGCCTCATGGAGGAGGAGGGGAGTCAGAATCGGTAGCTGTGATGAAGAGAACTTCTCAAGACGTGGATTGCCGTCTGATTAGTGAACCCTTCAGTAACCAGAACATTGCTGTGTTCTGGTGAGACTCTTCAGGAGATAGCATGGAAAGGGCATGGCTAGTATCTACCAAAGAACACCTGTCGAGTGCCTACAGGGTGTGGGCCAGGCTGTGGGTCAGGGGGGTCAGGGTGCACAGCCTAGAAGGGCCTCGGTGAAGCGGGAGACAGTCTACTGTCTCTGGAGGAAATACAAAAGTTACGGAAACATTTATGGAGTAAAAGTATTCACTTTATTGCCCTAATAATAGAGAAGAGCCAGGTGTAACAGCAGGCCAATTTATTAACATGTGGGGGGATATACATTAGCCCACTTGAGCCATGATGTGAACGCACCCATGGGCTGTTGAAGTATAAAAAGCTTCTGTTTGACTTTCTGTCCAAGCTGCTGGATGAGATCCACTAACTGGTGCTTAAAGTATCAGTGAACACAGATCATTGTCACAGCAGCTCCGTGTAACGCGGGCAGAGCCAAGGAAAGGAGAGAGAGCCCTGGAGGACCTGCCATGCACTTGGGGACGCAGATGATGTATAAAGACCAGCAGTGTGGCCCACGAGAGGGATTCTGACTCAACGGCACCAATTGCCTCTTCAACAACAGAAGAGAACCCCATGGAACCCGAGAGCAGTGTGAGTGGCCCAAGGAAGGCCCAGGAAGGCCTGCAAATGCATTGGCATCCCTGATCTCCTGGGGCCTTCCTGACATTCCAGCTGGCTTCCTTCTGGGTCAGTGCCTTTCCAGCACCAAGAGGAAGCAGTCTTCCTACAAGGTGCTCCTTGTGCTTCAGGGTTTCAGAGAATGGAATGTGAAGTTGTGTTGCCTAAGCAATTCTTTTGGGCTGTTGAGACTTTGACAGTGACCTGCTGAGCTGAATCAGGGCTGAGGGATTGAGGGAGGATGGTACCATTACTAGAGCTCCTGGAAGAGGTCGACTTCACAGACCTTAGCCTAAGGAGGGCAAGTGAGGGGAATGAAAGCTCTGCGGACGATTCTCCAAGTCTGGATTCACATCTTGCCTCTTCTTAAGAGGCTGGAGCAGTGGCACCTGGGCACAAGCCTCTCGCAGCAGCCTAGAAACTCAGAGTGACCCAGAGGTCACTGGGGTGTGTACTAGTTATTGACCATTGTTCTATTCACTGAAATCAGACTGCTCTGGGATCTTATTATACCTGATTTTGAGTCCAAAATTTAGTGATTTTTCTTATACATCTGTGAATTCTTGGTTTCTCGATCACAAGGAAAAGTTTGGAAGCACAGTTCACCTGGCAGAGCAACAACATTTATGAGGATAAGTAATTGAAGTCCTTTATGGAGCACGAAGGGCAGAATGTTCAGTGACTTTTTGGCATTTTCTAAAAACATTTGTTTCCCTGCTTGATAGATCTGGAGCTGGACGATAGGCCTGGAATGCTGCCCAGGAAGCCCAGGAACGTTGTGTGATCCCTGGGCTGGCAATCAGGGACATCAAAGGAAGGGTCAGTGCATTCCGGGGCGGGCTGGTGGATGCCAGTTCAGCGTCAAAAAGTACTGATGGTCAGATTGCACGGCAGCCTGAAGAAAGACATGGTGCTCTGACAAATGCCTTTTCTTAAAAGAACATGGAGGAGAAAATCAGATAGTTATCAAGTTATCAAGCACACGTTGTTACAGAAGGAGAAAGTGGGGAGCTTGCCATGACACCATAGGTTGGACCTAGGAATTAATGGGTTTTATTGAATATAGCTTTCCAGGAGAGCCCTAGACATTCAACAAATGACGTCAATCAAGTATTCATGGTTTACTTTTCTTCCTTCCACTCTGCCATATCAGAATTTTAGAGGCTTTGCTGAATTAATTATCTTTTCCCCCTTGATGCAACTTTTTAAAATATTTTTCTCCTTACTTACAGTCTGAGAGTACATCCCCCTATTTTAAAAACAAATACAACATTCCTTCCTTGTATCAGTTTGTTTTTTACCAAACACCCCAACTTTTCCTTCTTCTTCTTGGGAAAATCAAGTTCTGGATGCTCTATTTCCACCTCTTTATCTTTCATTCACTGCTTTTTTGAAAGTTATAGATAGATTATTTTTATGAATATTATTCAGAAAGAGGAATGCAGTTAAATATTTCACATGTATGTAGATGTTTGAAAATATACTTATTCTAAGTTTTAAAACTTATATTTTCATAGGGTAAACATCATTTATTTTCCAAACAAGTATGCTGACTGTCTTGACGACAGAGCCAGTAAGGGTTTCATTCATTCTTCACCTCACAGGTTTTTAACATCGTTCCTCATTTTTCTTTCCTTTTCCCCTCATTTTTCTATTGAATAAAGTTCTGCTAAATCATTAATAAACTTTTCTTGTCTAAAATAAATTCATACATACATGCAAATAATGCCTAAATACTATATACATATTTGATTTTTCATTATTGTTTTTAAATTGTGTACTTTTATTTAAAATTTAGAAAACCATTAAGGTTATCAACATAAAAATAAATATAATGTATTACACTGTTGGTCAGTTTGTTTTCCCATTGTGGCCAAAATACCTGACAAGGACAATTTAGAGGACAAATTTATTTTGGATCATGGTTTTAGAGGTTTAGTCCATGACTGGTGGACTCCATTGCTCTGGGCCCAAGGTGAAGCAGAGCATCATGGTGGAAGGGTGTTGTAGAGGAGTGCTCCATTCATGACTGCCAGGAAGCAGAGAAAGGAAGGATAAGGGGTCGTAGGGAAGAGGAGCCTTCCTGGGGAGTGCCCAGTAACACACCTCCTCATGTCCCACATGGCTACAGGTACCACCCAGTCAATCCATTCAGTAGGATGGACATTTATTCCAGAGATTCAAGGATGGTTTAATAAACACAAATCAATAAATGTAATTCATCACATAAATGGAATTAAGGACAAAATTACTTAGTTATTTCAATAGATGCAGAGAAAGCCTTTGAGGAAATTCAGTACCTATTTGTGTTAAAAGCAGTGATGAAACAAAGGATAGAAGGAACCTATCTCAACATCATAAAGGCTATATACAAAAAACTCATAGCCAACCTCATATTAAATGGAGAAAAACTGAAAGAATTTCCTTTAAAAATTTGAGACAAGACAAGGATGTTTGCTCTCATCATTCCTATTTAATATAAATTCTAGCCAGAGCAATTAGACAAGAGAAGGAAATTAAAGGGATAAAAATAGGAAAAGAAGAAGTCAAATTATCACCGTTTGCATATAGTATACTCCTTTACCTAGAAAGTCCAAAAAACTCCACCAAAAGACTGCTGGAGCTAACAAACCGATTTGGCAAAGTAGCAGGTTACAAAATCAACACACAAAAATTGGCAGCTTTCCTATATACCACAATGATATGCTGAGAAATAAATCAGGAAAAATTCCATTCACAATAGACTCAGAAAAATAAAGAGCTTAGGAATAAATCTAGCCAAGGATGTGAAATACCTCTAAAATGAAACTATAGAAAATTGAAGAAAGAAATTGAAAACCTCAGAAGATGGAAAGACCTCTCAAATTTATAGACAGGCAGAGTTAATATTGTTAAAATGGGCATATTCCCCAAAGCAATATACACGTTCAATGCCGTCCTATCAAAATACCAACAATATTCTTCATAGAAATATAAAAAAAGACCTAAAATTAATTTGAAAGAATAAAAGACCCAGAATAGCCAAAGCAATTCTAAGCCAAACCAAACCAAACCAAACCAAACAAAGAAAAAACAATGCTGGAGGGCTTACAATACCTGATTTCAAATTATACTATAGAGTTATAGTAACAAAAACTGCATGGTACTGGCATGACAACAGCCACATAGACCAATGGTACAGAATAGAAGACACAGAGACAAATACACACAGATAGAGTCATCTGATCCTTGGCAAAAGTGCCAAAAACATAAAGGAAGAAAAGGATTAAACACATGATGCTGGGAAAATTAGTTATCCATATATAGAAGAGTGAAACTAGATGCATCTCACACCCTGCACAAAAATCTACTCGAAATGGGCCAAAGACCTTGGAATTGAAACTCTGCAACCCCTAGAAGAAAATGTAGGGTCAACACTCCAGTATGTAGGCACAGGCAACCACTTCCTTGCTAGAACCCCTAAAGCTCAGGATATAATGCCAAGAGTTAGTAAATAAGATGGCATCAAATTAAAAAGCTTCTGCCCAGCAAAGGAAACAAGTAGGAATGTGAAGACAGAATCTGCAGAATGGGAGGAAAGTTTTGCTAGCTGCTCTTGTGACAGAGGATTAATATCTAGAATATATAAAGAATAGAAAAACCTCCAAAACCTCTAATTAACAAATGCTCAAATAAATTCAACAGGAATTTCTCAAAAGAAGAAATACAAAAGGCCAACAAATATGTGGAAAAAAGTTCAAAATCATTAGCAATCAGGGAGATGCAAATCAAAACTACACTGGGCTTTACCTCACTTCAGTCAGAATAGCAGTCATCTAGAAAATACATAACAATAAATGATGGAGAGAATGTGGAGCAAAAGAAACATTTTTATATTGTTGGTGGGATTGTAAATTAGTATAACCACTATAGAAATCAGTATGGAGATTTCTCAAAATACTGTAGTAATAGTGGAACCATCATATGACTCAGCTATACCACTCCTCATATTCATCCTGAAAAATTAGAATCGTCTTACTACAGTGAGAATTAGAATTAGAATGCATCTTACTACATGCATACCCATGTTTATAGTAGCACATTTCACAATAATCAAACTATGGAACCAGCCTAGGTGTCCATCAAAGGATGAATGGATAAATAAAATATGGTATATATACACAATGGAGTTTTTCTCAGCCATAAAGAAGAATGTAATATGTCATTTGCAGGGAAATGGATGGAACTAGATACCATGATGTTTAAGTGAAATAAATCAAACTCAGAAGGTCAAGGGACTCATGTTTTCTCTCACATGTGGAAGCTAGAGAAGAACAAGGAAAATAAAGTTGGGGGCAGATCTCATGGAAATCATAGGGAGATCAGTAGAGGAAAGGGTGGGCTAGGGAGGGAGGGGAAAGTTCTGGGGAATGATATTGGCCAAATTATATTGTTACATGGTGTGCATGTACAGATATGTAAGAACAAATCTCATCAGTATGTACAACTATAATGCAACAAAAATGTGGAAAAAATAAAATAAAGGGGAAAAAAACAAAGAAAAACAAAGTAGTATGGACTGATTAGGTTACAGCTTTCATAATCTAATCATTTCACCTCTGAACATTCCTACATTAACACAGGGCTTTGAGGGGACACCTCAGATCCAAACTATAGCACTCTACCACTTAAAAGATTATTGCTATTTTGGTTTATTTATTTTCCATCAAATTTCTCTCTCATAATTTACTTGTAACTTTAATTTTATAAATATGAGTTTATTATGAATATTTTCTCATGCCTTTTTAGAATACTCTAAAATAATAATTTTAATTGCTACATAATATTCAATTTTATGGATATTCCATAATATATGTAATAATTCTTATATTGTTGGTGTTGTTCTGTGGTTAGGCAGTTTTCTCAGGCTTTTTATATCAGAGTGGATCAAATGCACAGGTAGGTTTTCTACAAGCCTCCAGGAAACATACTGCACAACGTAGCTCTTTCTCTCTGTGCAACTGATAATAGCTGTAACCTGGATATTTTCCTGAGCCTGGGGACAAAAAAAAAATCCAACTGTTTACCTGACATTTGTGCTTGGGTGTGCACTAAGTAACTCAAATAGAATACTTAATTACTACCACCTCCACTATTAAAACTCACTCTCCTTTCCTCTCCCTCTTAGCAAAGAATACTTCCATGCACCTACCAGCTTTGGAAGGACAAACAAAATAAAAGCTCAGGTGACATATTTGAATCTGTCTTTCATTTCATAATTCCTTTGGTCTGTTTCACTCTATCTGGAATAGAGTGCATCTTAAAATGCATCTTGAGACAAACCTCTCCTCACCCTCTCTGCCACTGCAGCCTTATTCAAGTCACCTGTCTTCCTGGCAGTAGACCCCTGGCTGGTCTCTGTTTTGACTATGGGTTTTCATATTCTAGGCCCAGCCACCCGAAGTAATGTCTTAAACACGTAAATTAATTCACAATACTTCCTCCCTGAAACTTAAGGTTTGTTCTTGTTACCCTACATAGGATAAAATCTGGTCTTTTTACAAGGCCTCTGTGATGCCCTCCCTCCTCTGGCTGTTGAGTATTTCTGCAACATTTTTGCGGCTACTTTCCTCTCTTCCATTCTGCCTACTCCTTCTGGGCTCCTTGTTCTTCCTTAAGCACATCAAGGTCATTTCTACTCCTACTTTGCCTTTGCTCTTTCTGTTTTCACTGCAAACTCTTCTTCCCCAAGACGTTTCCATGGAACCCTGTCCCCCTGTTTCATCCACGCTGTGTTTCTGCGTTGTCCTCTTGGAGAAGCCTTACCTGATAATGAATAGATTCTGAAATAAGATTGATATCACAAAGGATTTGCTTTCTGAGGCAAGATTATTACACTGGAAATGTACAGCAATGAGCTGTCTCCCCCAACACACACATATAGAAGTTAAAACACAACCTAAAAGTTAATATGAACTATTCAGACCTGAAAACATTATAAAGCAACATAAATCAAATCCTGAGGGATAGAACCCAGGGGACATTGATGTTTTTAAATGCATTTACTAGAAGTCATGAAAGTATGAAAGTAAATTAGTACAGTGTTCAACTGAAGAGTCAAAAGAACAGAAAATAAAAAGAAAAAACTAATACAAAATAGAAAAACAGTAAACAAAGACAGCATCACCCATAAATGAAAGAAAAAACAAAACAAAGCAAGAAACATTTAATTTACCTTTCAATTTGTTGTTAAGGATTATTATTAGTATTATTTTTTGGTACCAGAGATTGAACTCAAGGGTACTCCACCACTCAGCCACATCCCCAGCCCTATTTTGTGTTTTGTTTAGAGACAGGGTCTCACTGAGTTGCTTAGCGCCTTGCCATCACTGAGGCTGGCTTTGAACTCGCAATTCTCCCGTCTTAGCCTTCCTAAGTGCTGGGATTACAGGCATGCACCACTGCACCTGGCATGTTGAGGATTATTTTATGGTATATTTTTATTTTGTGGTTTATCCTAGAGAATATGAATTCTGCATCAGTTGGGTGAAATGTTCTGTAGTCTGTTAGGTACATTTGGCATACGGTATGGTTTAACTATAATGTGTCTTTGCTGATTTTTTGGTCTGATGATCTGTTTATTGATGGAAGTGGGATGTTCAAGTCTCTCACCATTGTTGTGTTGGAGTCTGTCCCTCCTTTCCATCTAACAGTTTTTGCTCTATGTACTTGGGTGTTTCAGCATGGGTGCATATATTTTTATCATTGTCACTTCCTCTGTTGACTGGATCCCTTTATCATCATATGGTGTCCTTCTTTGTCTCTTTTTGTAATTTTGACTTAAAGTCTTTTTTAGCATATACACGTGTAGCTTCTGCTTACACTGGGCTTTCATTCGCGTGGAATACCTTTTTCTAACCCTTCCCTTGCAGTACGTGTGTGCTTTAAAGGTGAAGCGAGAAGAGGCACCCCTCAGACTCTGGTGGTGCATGCTGATGGCAGTGGAGGGCAGAAGGGTGGGGTGGGGGATAAGCTGCAGGACTCGGGCATGCGTGTTGGTTCCTCTGGGCTTGGGGCCAGGCCTCCCACTTCTTGAAGCACCTGTCCCCTGCAATGCAGGGTACTGCATGGGCTTGGGTCCTGGAGGCACAGCTGCATGGCTGAGTCTAGCTGGGTATGGGAGGCTGCTGCCTTTTGTGCAAGTGTGGAGAACCCCAGGACCGAGCATGTGCTGAGGCCTCTGTCCTCTGCGGCGCTACTGGAGTTCTCAAGGTGGTGCTGTATTGCAGAAGCTGGGGCTCAGGGGTTGGGGGCAGACAGTGGGAGTTCCTTCTCTGAAGCAGAGCTACCGCGCAGACTTTGGCAACTCCCTCAACTGGACCCATGATGACCTTGGAACTCTCCTGTAGCTAGGCTTGCGGTGGATGTTCACAGCAGTGGCGCCTGCTGAGACATACCATCTACTCTTTTTCCTGTATGGGACGTCCCCTGGCACCCGGGTCATGTTTGCTAGTGAACTTTTCTCCTTGTTATGGTTTGGATCTAGGAATATTATCCCCCCAATAGTTCACATATCATGCAATGCAGTAGTGTTCGGAGATGAAGAGGTTGGATGCTGAGATGAGATGACACCTTGGTGGTGGATTATTCCATTTGATGGATTCATAACCTGAATGGACTGATGAGTGGCAATTGGAGGCAGGTGGGCATGCTTGGAGGAGGTGGGCCATTGGGGCCTGGCCTTGGTCTGTGTCCACCCTGGGCCCTTCTCTTCTCTCTCTCCCCCCTTCCTGACTGCCATGAATGAAGCAGCTTTCCTCCTCCATGATGTTCTGTCTGGATGTTTCTGCAATGCAGTCAGCCAACATGCCATGAGACCTCTGAAGCCATGAGCCAAATGCATTCTTCCTCCTTCAGGTTGCTCTTGCCAGGTATTCTGGTCCCAGTGAAGGGACTGTTCCTTTTTGCAGCTGCCGTCAGCCAGGTTTCCTCTCCCTTGCTGAGTTCCAGTGCCCATGGCCACTCCTATGACAGGCAGCTCTTCCTCTGTTGTGGTTTTTCTCTGTGGAGGAGACCCCACTGGTGCCCTCTGTTTGATTTTCTTCGGATTCTTGTTTCTCTTTTGTTTCTCATTTCCCTTACCTATTTGTTCTTGCTCAGAGATGAAAATCCAGGATCACAGAAGACGCGGAATTGAATTAATCTAACTGGATTAAGGAACTTGGAAGGGCAGAATAAGCGATAGGAGAAGGTGATTTTTTTTACTCTAATTGAAAACTTTGGGCTTCAATAAAGGGAACACGATTCATTTTGGGAAGTAATATTCTAATGTTTTTGGGCTTTAGCATGTCTTTGAAAAGATTCAATCTTTGAACTTTAGTCTCAAATTTTAACTTCTGCCTGAAAGTTTTTGTAGGAGAGGAGTTATATTCAAATATGGGGATTTTTTTTTTCGTTTTAAGCTTTTTATTACAGGAGAAAACTTATGACTAAAGGATCTTTTATTTTTTATTAGTGCACATAAATTATACAGAATAGTGGGGTTCACTGTGGCGTATTTGTGTACATAGCACAATTTGACCAGTTCTCTCCCAGTATGTCCCCTCCCCTTGCCCCCTCCTCCTCAGGTCCCCTTCCTTTACCCTAACGGTCCCCTTCTATTCCTCTTATTTTCGTGAGAACTCTTTTTTCCTCTCTGTTTTTGCCTTCTAGCTTCCACATGTGGAAGAAAATATGTGACACTTGTTTTTCCAAGTTTGACTTATTTTGGTGAACATGATGCCCTCCTGTTCCATCCTGTTTATTGCAATTGACACAGTTTCATCATTATTTATGAATGAATAAAATTTCATTGTGTTTGTATACGATGTTTTCTCTATCCATTCATCTGTTGTTTGTCAACAGATATAGAGAAAACATAGTATATAAACTGCAAGTGTAATAAAAATATAAACTCTAAGTGTAAATAAAAGTATAAGTCAAATAAAAATATCATTTTTATTTTAACCAAATAAGGATTCTACAATTCATAGGAAATGCTAGCAAAATTATATTCAGAACAACTTTCAAAAGTTCATGTGCACACGTAGGCATGTTCAAGGTACGTTTCTCAACAATGTGATACCTCAGTAAGCACTATATACAGACAACTTAGCACTGCGAATGGATTGGATTTACTTATGTGTTAATTAGAACATGCTAATTTGTTTATTTTTGTCTACATAGAAAAGCAACACTGACAGCCAACCTTTAAATAAAAACATGAACCTATTGCTCAGCCATTTTACCTGGCATTAGAAGCAAATATCAACTAATGATAGTTCGTATAGAGCTAGAAATGTGCGAGATAACTGCAAATTTATTTATTACTACTAATATATATTATCACACAAATATCTATATAGCAATAATAATGGGACATTTTCAGGTACATTCTTCTGTATGCCATGGAAAACATTTTTATTTTTCAGTGTTGGGGACTGAACCCAGAGCCTTGTGCATGCTAGGAAAGTGCTCTACCACTGAGCTATATTATCAGCCATATTTTTCTTTATGATGGAGAAAATAATATTTACTATTGTACAGAGCATAACATTTGACTTTGTCATCCCAGCATAGTTTTGATTATTTTTCCCTTATAGCTAAAGATGTTGAACAGTTTTTCATATAATTATTGGCCTTTATACTTCTTTTGAGAAGTGTCTGTTTAGTTCATTTACCCATTTATTGATTGAGTTATTTGGGTTTTTTGGTGCTGAGTTTTTTGAGTTCTTTATATATTCTGGATATTAATCTTATGCCAGAAGAGTAGCTGGCAACAATTTTCTCTCATTCTGTGGGCTCTCCCTTTATGCCTTTTGTTGTTTCCTTTCTTGTGCAGAAGTTTTTCAATTTGATGCCACCCAATTTATTGATTCTCTTTTATTTTCTGCCTATATGTTGGATAGAACACTGAAAGAATAAATCAAAGAAGAAGACAGAAGAAGGAAAGACCTCCCACGTTCATGGGCAGGCTAAATATTGTTAAAGTGGCCATAGTACCAAAAGCCACATGAAGGTTTTACCCAACTTCAAATTATACTCCATAGCCATACGAACAAAAACAGCAATGCTACAGGCATAAAAATAGGATCATAAGCCAATGTGACAGCAGAGCAGACGCAGAGACAAGCCCACATAGCTGTAGTCATCTGATTCTTGACAAGGGTTTCAAAAACATAAGTTTGAGAACAATCTCTTCAATAAATAATGCTGGGAAAACTGGATCTCTGTATGTAGAAGACTGAATCTAGATTCCTATCTCTCACTCTGCACAAATCAGCTCAAATTGGATCAAAGGCCTAGAAATACAGCCAGAAACTTAACAACAGCTGGAAGAAAATAGGGGAAATATGTCCATATGTAGGTGCAGGCAACGTCTTCTGTAATAGGGTTGCTGAAGTATCTTACTGTTGCAGTTTGATTCTTGGAGAACCTCGAGTGTGCGATATTACATCATGTGGCAGCACGTATTTTGAGATGATAAAGGGAATAAGAAGCAAATTTTAAGCATAGTGTGATTGGTAAAGACTTAATCAGTATATTATTCTGCGACCAAGTTCTCAATTGCACAAGAGTAGTTCTAAGAAGACACTGGAAAGAGCCATGGTCATTAAAAAAACAGATCCCGGAAGCTGAGATTAAAGTTATTTTAGCGGGACTCTCATGTCGCCTCTGTTTAGGGAGATAACTTACCTTCTCTTGATTCATTGACCATTGAATTTATGGTGAAGAAAACAAGAAGCCTTAAAATTTATTTATGTGATATTTTGGCCTCATCCTAGAAGAGTCATTCCGTTTTCATGGGACCCATGTCACACCCTGGTCTCTTGTTCACTCTTTAATTTTCTTAGCTCTAGAAAGTGATGTTGTGCAATGGTGCATTTGGAAAGAACTAACGGCATGCTAAGTTCTCAGCTCCTCGGCTCTCCAGTTTCCCCTGTTTCTCCTGATGAGCCCACTTATAGGGAACAGCTTTTCTATTTCTGCAGAAGTAGGGTAGAGTGGAGGGGATCTGCCTGGTTTACTACTGGCTTGACTGGGTGGGTGGAGTCCCTTGGTACTGATCATAATCCCAACAGAGAGAATCCTGAACTCCATAATCCTAAATGTTAAAACTCTGAAAGGTCAAAATCCTTAAAATTTAAAAACCCTAAATCTAGAATCCTGAAAAATTAGACCTAATGTTGAATCCTGGAGCTGAAATTCCCTTAGCCATACCCATGGGAAAAAAAAGTGAGCTGTATAAAAGAGATAAAGCTGAATCCTGGGGAAAGGATTGGCAACAACACAGCAATGAAGAAGACCTTGATTTAAAAATGCTTTCTTTGCCTGCATTTGCATTCCTTCCAGAAGATGAGATTCCAGGAGCTTTTAGTGAATTAGATCTACATTTGCTGAGGAAGCCAGTAGTTACTGACTGCTTAGAAACAATTTTGTGCATAATAGAATAAGAAGATGCTTATGAAAGGGTATTGCTGTTCAATCACTAATATTTCTGCCAAATTTTGGTTTGTATATGGGAGCATGCAGAATCGATTTCCATGTACACAAAACAATGTAGAATCATGACACAGAAGATAGAAAAATTCAATAGGCAATGCTTATGTTGGTGTATACTGACTCATAAAAGAATTTCAAAAGGAGAGGCATCATCTAGAAAATCAATGTAACATGTTCTCTGAGAATGGCCATGCTCTGAAAGAAAATATAGCAGGTGTTCTTCACATTGTAGCACTTCAACACAGGGTTAATATTAAAATATTAACAATTCTGAAGGTTGGTCAGATCTCATGGACTACCTTCACACAAATGCCCACAATCTATTTGACTTTTTCCTATCAAAATTTCTTTTTAGTTTTTTAAAAAGTTATTTTTTCTACTACTTTAAATTGTCAGCATTTTTAAAAATAATTTCCTATGGCTATAGAAATCTTTGCATCATTTTCCATACCAGAGTTATATATTGTATAAAGATTTTAGAGAGTTCTAATTCCCTTTATGCATTTTTTTTTTGCAAATTTGGCTCCACAAAAGCATATTATCACAACCTTGATATTATGTTTCAATATTGTTCCTGCACATAGAAATATCGAAATTTTATTAGTAAGTGAAGATATATACTTTTTTGTACATCTGCATTTGTGAAAGATAAAATTTTTTGAGAGTTTGACTTTTTGGGTGATTGCAGATATGAGACTCATTACAGTTTATGATGGGTCTCGTCAATAGACTTAGGTTATTCATCATGGTATTTTGAATGACCACAGTTATAAATCTGGGGGCACCAAATTATTAACCAGAGTGGCATTTATATATTTCACTTTTTGGCCAATTTCTTTATGAATATACTTCATTTGTTCATAATTGTTATACTTGTGCAACTGTCACTAATATACCTGAGTTTTATGCCTGCAAAAATGTGTTATTCTTGCCTGTTTTGTTGTGTAAAGTGGTTCATGAAATGTTCTGTCATGCTTTTATATGTTTCTCACATTAAACCCTTTTTATGTAAATAAGTGCCATTTAAAGAATTTAATTTTTTTCCAGAACTATATCTTAGGATTTTTGATCCTTCGGGATTTTAGACTTTAAGAATTTTAATCTTTTTGGATTTCAAAAATTAGGATTATCATTTGCAATTATGGCCCAAACCTGTGTGTCCAATTTTCAGGTGCAAGGCCGCATGATTAGCAAACTTTATCCCGTATGCTCCAAGTAGATCTTTATTAATAGTAAATTTCATTGTTGTTATGCTGGGAATTGATCCTGGGGCCTTGTGCATACTAAGCAAGTTCTCCATCACTTAGCCACATCCTGAGTCCCACAAAATGATATTTTTTCCAGAACTAGAGAAGAAAGAGGGTTGATATTCTACTTCAGATAACCAACTCTATCAATTGATGTTTCATACTCATTATTTTACATATTTAAGATGTTATATTTATCTTTTTTCTTAGAAACTTGCATTTGCATTATATATAAATGTCTTCAGGTTATAAAATTCTTCTATAATTTAGATTACTCTTGTAGTTTTGTTTTGGTTTTTGATTTGTACTGGGGATTGAACCCAGGGGTACTTAACCACTGAGCCACATCTCCAGCCCTTTTTAAATATTTTATTTAAAGACAAGGTCTCACTGAGTTGTTTAGGGCCTTGCTAAGTTGCTAAGGCTGGCTTCAAACTTGCAATCCTCCTGCCTCAGCCTCCTGAACTGCTGGGATTACAAGCATGTGCCATTGTATTGGGCTATTTTTGTAGTTATTAAGAGGATTGAATGTACATCAGGAAGAAACACCCCAGGGACCTGTGGAGTTAGGACAACCTTTATTTTTAGTCAAGGGAGAAAAGTAAGTTTGGATCAAGATGTCTGCAGTTGTCCGTGCATTCCAGAGTTTGAAGGGCTTCCAGTTTGCTCTCATCTAAGGAGATTTTCCTTTGGGAACTGGTGTTGGGTAGGGTTCAAGTACCCACCACTTCCTACAACACTTTTTTTCTTTATTGCACACACCGATGGTGTCATCTGTAGATGTGCATGCAATGTTCTTGCACATCCCTCTCAAAGCAATGCACTGCTTTTCTCCTGGGATAACACCAGTCTTTCCTGCACAGGAAGAGATTTGACAAGTCATTAATTCACTATCAAATTATTGGAAATGTACATAAAGCAATAAACCTCCAGAAGGATGGCTTTGGGATAGGAGACACAATTTTGTCTATATAAAAGGATCAGATAGAGATGAAGTGCAGCTTTTTTTAGGGAAAGGGGGTAAAAGTGTGGGATTGTATGCACCTTGGAGGCTGATTTCTAAAAGATTTCAGAGATATAGCCTTTGCCTGGAGCAGTACATTTTCAAATGTGTGGGACTGTTTGTTACTATTGCTCAACTAGGAAGTTCCCTTTGGAATTTAGTGGGTAAAGCACAGTATTGCCAAGTTTTTTCTCCACTGAATTGTCCTTTGCACAGTGTCAACAATGCATCCGCCAAGAAGCACTGTTTCAAAGGCAGTACCCACCCTGCCTCCTGTCAGTGCCTGCACCGTGCCTGTCAGATGGCACATGGTCTCATCTCATTTCCTTTTGTAGAAATGTGTCAGTCCTTCATCTTAACTGTCCCCCTCACTTCAGAACTGTGTGTGTGTGTGTGTGTGTGGTGTGGTTGTGTGTGAGAATCCACATGGCTGCTGAAGGGCACATGTCAAGGTGCACTGCTGTCCAGCGGTCTGTAGTTTCAGTGCCTTCCTCTTGTCTTTCCAGCATAGCCAGAGTTCATTCTGTCACCTGGGGATCATGGAGGACGTTGCATAAGAGACACCTCTGCTCATGTCCCTTAGTAGAAGTTAGTTTCAGACCATCCTCTGAAGCCACCTGACTCTCTCTCTCTCTCTTTTTATATCTTGTGATGCACTAGCTCTGATGGGCTTCTTGGATGCCTAACCTCTGCGTGTTGACTAGCAGTTGGATGGCTTTTGGGGCTCTGAATCTTTTTGTTGTTGTTTTGTATTTAACCTCTAGGTTATCATTATTGTTTCTCTACTCTGTAGAAAACTCTCCAGTCAGATGAGCCAGTGCACCCTAGATGGCAGCGTCAGCCCAGTGTGGTTTTGTTACACTCTGCTCTCAGGCTAGTAGATGATAAATTCGGCGTCTTTGTGCAGCCAAGCGAGTGGAATGATGGGGAAGTTGAATAATATCCTGCTAAGACTACCTACTTTTTCTGGAAAAGAAAGTGGCTATCTTTCAGGGAAAGAACAATCTCGCCAGCCAGTCACAGAAGACACTGCTCAGCTCTGTCTTCACAGGGTCCAGATTCCTGCTCTGCAGCCCAGCGGTCCTGTTACCACTGTCGGTCTTGTTACTTCCCATGCATTCAGTGCAATATCTGATAGAACTTACAGGTTTTTCTTTCCTTTTCTTCTCCACCTCCCCCCCCCCCCCGAGGTATTGGAGATTGCTTAGGGGTGGTCTACCCCTGAGATGCATCCCCAGCCCCTTTTATTTTTTGAGACAGTCCCACAAAGTTGCTGAGGCTGGCTTTGAACTTGAGATCCTCCTACTTCAGCCTCCCAAGTTGCTGAGATTACAGGTATGCATTACTGACCCCAGCTGATGGTCAAGGTTTTAATGAAACTAAAATGAAGAGTTATTAGTTCCAGGCAAGACAGAGGAAGAGGTAGTACTGTGCCATATGAACTTGGAGGTATCCTATGCCGAGTGAGGTGGAATATGTGAGGCTTGCTTCAGTAAAAAGGAGCAAAAATGATTTATTCCACTGGTGTTGTGCTTTCCTTTATTAAATGTAAAGTTTGCTTTGAGGCAATATCCTCGGAACAGGAAGCCAAAGAGCTATTTGCCCATCTTTTGCCAGGGACTGTGACATGGTTTCATGCCCATGGCACTTGCTCAAATCAAGAAGATAATATAAAATTACTTGATTCACGAGGAAGAATATTTCTTCCTAGATACTGACATTTATTTTCAGACTTATTGATGTTATCATAGACATATAAAGCAATGGAGAGAATGAGTCTCTAATAGGCTTCAGAAGTAGAGGATTTTAATATGTTCTGATGGTTAAATCATAATGTCAGTGGGAGAAAGGATACATAGTCAATGATTACTGCTGGGAAAAGACATAATTTATATACTCACTTCATATTTATTGTGACATAAATTTTTGTGGATGAAGTTGGGAAAACAGAATCACATTGAAACAGATTTTACAATGCACATTCATTCAATCTCTAAAGGGCTGTGATTTCTCAACCTTAGAGCTTGTTGAGTTATTAACTTTTCAAACTTTCAGATGATGGAGAAGGACAGGGTTTGGATGGGGTAGGTTTTCCTGGGACTTTACCAACCAAAAAAGAGAATGGCATTCTTTTCTCTGTATAATGTAAGAGTTCAAACTCTCTTCTGTTCCTGTCCTATGTGATCTATCTAAATGTTATTTTATTCTCCAGAGTCCATATAAGAATATTATAATTTTCTTAGGGCTAATGAATCAATTGGCTATTCTTACCTCTTTATGCCTCTCCTCTCAGCATATACATGTGTACATGTGTATATATGTAAATAAATGTGCACTCTTCCTGTTTCAAGGGGTACCATGAATTCTTCTTTTGAGACATTCAAAGATATATAGAAAATATATTCAAGTAGTGGTAATTTAACCTTCCTTAGACTCTAGCTGATAAACCAATGTTTTTAATTCTGTTGTTTCTTTGAATGAATTTTCTTCATGAAACAGATTTTTTTTTGTTACCTGATTAGATTTTTTGGAAGCAAATGTTTTAACAAACTCTTCATAATCCAGCTTCTCCAATTTACTCAAAGAAATAAAAGTGATTACCTGATTGATTCCAGACAAAGATTCCAGATCCCCTGTCCCATGGCAGGGATCAAAAATCAGAATTATAAGGAATATGCTGTTTTCAAATTGCACAGATAGCTTGGAAGTTAATTATGTAGTATTAATAGATAACAAACACTTAAGAAATTTCTTTCCTTTGACCCCAACTTGTTCTGGGCCTCATTTGATAATATGTGTTCCAAGAACACATATTATAATATGTTGATAATATGTGATAAGCGTTCCAGGAACACTTCAATATGCAAAAGGGAGATTTTTTTGATTTTTTCAGATGACTTTAATATCCTCTATTCACAAGACAGACCAGGCCATCTGAAAGTGCTTCCTCCTATGAGAATCATAGGACCTTGGTTCAATTATTCTCCTGACACAGTTGATTTGGGAGGACCAAGGAGGGCTGATCTGGCCTGCCCTGGAGGAAGTGGTCATACTCTGCTCCCACCCCTGAAAATCTCTTATTCGCCATTTTTTTGATTATGAAAAGAACACTTACCATGAGATCCACTCTCTTCATGCATGTAAGTGCTATGGGTGTGATGTACAGTTGGTCTCTGGAGCTAATTCATCTTGTCTAACTGCAGTGTTCTACCATTGGAATAATAGCTCCCAAATTCTTCCTTCTCCAGTCCCTAGGAACCACCATTTGAATACCTGTTTCTAGGAGTTTGGCCATTTCAAGGACCTCACAGAGAGGAATCAAGCAGTTTTGTCTTCTGTGATGGCTTATTTCACTTAGCACAATGTTTCCAGGATCAGCCGTGTTGTCACACATGACAGAAAATCTCCTTAGTATCTTCAACATATAATTTGGAGATTTTGAGGCAAAGTTCTGACAGATGCATTACCATTTTTATGTTCATACCCATGCGTGTGGGTATTGGGAACAACATTGACCCAGATGAAAGATACTTGGTTCTAGTTTTGGTGTTGCCTCTACCCATATGACCTTAGCAAATCATGTTCCTTAGGGGAAAATGGCTTATTTTATCTAAAATGAAAGATTTGATCATTAAAGTACTTCCTAATTTTAAATAATCACCATCATATAATTTTACATCAAATGTTAATGTCTTCTGACCAAAATTGAGAAATGAAATGAAAATTACATAAATGTCTTCAGAAGGAGACAACTATATGTCAGGTACCTCTCCAAATGTTCATAGTTTAGGCAAAGATCAAACAAGTGAGTAGCTTTGTTTGTACTTAAAAGAATCTCAGAGATGAACCAAGAAAGAAATTGAGTTCAGTGTCCACACACATTATTTTGAAAGATGTAGACAGCTTGTCATTAACAATGGAAAACATTTTGTCAGTTCTGCCAAGATCTGGATGAAATACCCAGAGATGATCATATTACCTTTTCACTTTAATTCCACATTTTAATACTCACACTTCTGAATCATGGGTCCTAAGTACACAACTCAAATTCTTAAAATGCTTTTTGCATTATTTGCCTTATGTTTATAAACTTGTTTCATTGGAGCTTCATTCATTGTTTATATTGTCTTCAAATCTCTCTCCTCCTCAGTTTATACTGGTGTTTTGTAACTTGATGGAATCCTTTCTTGTTGAGCTCTGTCTTATTGGCCTTACTTCTACCTTTCACATGTTTTTCACTACTAGACTCCATATTCTTCTTTTCCCTAACCAAATTGGAACCAATGGCTGCCATTTTTTGTTCTCCTTTTTGGAGACTGAGGCCCTTGTGCCCCAGTTTTTACACTAAGCCTTAAGTCTCATGGCAAAGCTTCTGTACTTGTAGTTCTCTACTTGGGCCCTATTTTCTAATCATGGAGCTCTTGGGCTCCATTTTATGTTAATGAAACTCCTTGTTCTGCTCCTTAATTTTGGCCTCATCAGTTCTGGAGACTTGTTAGACTTCTGAGTATCCAAGGCTGTGCATTACATCTGAGTTATGTGCATCTCAGTGGGCTTTTAAGAACTCATCTCTACAATCATTTCACCATCTTACCTTTCGGTGTTATAGTCACAAAGAGGAAGAGAAAAGAAAGAAGGGAATGGAGTCTCATGGTTGTGGCCCAGGAGAGTGGTGAGCAGTCAGTGATGGTGAACCACAGGTATTTTATTTACTTCTGGGGGCCTGAGGTTCCCCTTGGTCAGTGAAGCTTAACAAGTGAAGAAATCCAACAGCTTCCGTTGGAGTAGTTCCAAACCTCGGAATCTCTAAATTTGGTGACAGATTAACCTAATCATAGGAAACCAGATGGCTAATCTTTTCCTTTTTCTCTGGATTCTCAATTTCACTGGAAGTCAGTACCTTTAGCCAATTTTCTTCCTTCCTTTAAAACTTTTAAAAATAATTTCTTATTTCTGTTTTTTCTGAATTCTTAATTGGGATATATTATTTGTATTTATATATGGAGCATGCGGTTGTAATTCAATGCATGTGTATAATGCATAATGACCAAGTCAGGGTAAATAGCATTTCCATGTTCTCAAATATTATCATTTCTATATTGGGAAACTTCAAACTATGCTCTAATTTTTTTCTCTTTTTTACTCCTCTACTTTTCTGATGTACAATTAATGGCTTTAGACTATAGCTCTCTTGTGCTGTCTTCCCCTACTATATGTTTTGGTACTTTTTCACTCTCCCCACTTTCTCCTTCCTTCCCAGTCTCTAGTTGATTCTATTCTAGTGTCTACATCTATGTGATAAACTTTTTTAGCTTCCACAAATGATTGAGAACCTGCCATACTTGTCTTTCTGTGCCTGCCTTATTTCAGTTAACGTAATGTTCTCCAGTTCTATCTATTTCACAAATGACAACAATGTTAAGAATCCTTTGAGAAACACTGTGGAGAAAGAGTTTTGCTGGTTTGGTAAAGCGTCCAATTCATTTAAAGAACTTAGTGAAGTGAAATCATGTGGTATTTGTCTTTCTGTGCCTGACTTATTTTACTCAACATTGTGATCTTCAGTTCTATCCACATTCCTGCAGACGACAGGATTTCATGCATTTAAAAAATAATGATAGCAGTTCATTGGATGTATATCCCACATGTTCTTCATTCATTTGTCAGTGGACATTGCTTAATTCCATGAGTTGGCTATTGTGAATAGTGTTGCAATAAACATTGGAGTCAGGTATATTTTTAATGTAATGATGTCATTTCCTTTGAAAAATATAATGTAGTGGGATTGCAGGATGATATGGTAGTTTTACTTTTGATTCTCAAGGGAGCTCCATGAGGTTTTCTAATGGTGACTGTACTAATTTATATTTCCACCAACAGGTATGAGTCCTCATTCTCCATATCCTCACTAACATTGGTAATTTTTTTTGTCTTTTTGATTACAGCCATTCTTCTTCCTCTCCTCCTTCCCTCCTCCTCCTCTTTCCTCCTCTCCCCCTCCTCTTCTTCCTCCTCCTTCTTTTTTACTACTGAATTGTTTGAGTTCCTTACAAATTCTGGATATTAATCCCTTGTCAGATAAACAGTTTGCAAATATTTTCTCCCATTGTGTAGGTTGTCTCTTGACTCTGCTGACTGTTTCTTTAGCTATGCAGAAGCTGTTTAGGTTGATGTAATTCTGTTTGTCTAATTTTACTTTCGTTGCCTTTGCTTCGGGTTCCTGTTCAAATTATCTTTGCCTACCCCAATACACTGAAGCATTGCTTTTGTTTCCTTCTAGTATTTTCATAGTTAGGGTCTCACATTTGGGTCTTTGGTTCATTTTGAGTTGATCTTTGTGCAGGGTAAGAGAGGTCTGGTTTCATTCTTTTGCATGTGTATATCCAGTTTTCTGAGCATCATTTAATGAAGAGTCTATCCTTTCTCCATTGTGTATTTTTGACACTTTCGTTGAGAATCAGTTGGCTATAAATGCTGGGGTCATTTATGTACTTTTATTTTGTTTCCTTGATCCTTTATGTCAATACCATGCTGTCTTTTAAAAAAAATTTTTTAGTTGTAGATGGACACAACACCTTTATTTATTTTTATGTGGTTCTGAGGATCAAACCCAGTGCCTCACACATGCGAGGCAAGCGCTCTACAACTGAGCACCAGCCCCAGCCCCAGCCCCATGCTGTTTTAACATTTGTTTAATGTTTAATGTCTTTGTATAGTATTCTATGGTTTGAACATTTTTTCTTTAGGTAAGCTTTCTGTCCCTTTTTTTCTGTCTTCTCACCAATAACTCTTACAATGCAAATGGTAGCTCTCTTGTGCCCTACAAGTCCTAGAGGCTGACTTCATTTTCATTCTTTTTACTTTTTCTCCTCTGAATATTTTCTGAGTTGACAGATACTTTTTTCCACTCGATAACTTACGATTTTGATACTCTATATTGAATTTTTCATTTCATTCATTAGAGTCTTCAGTTTAGAATTGTTTGGTTCTTTTTTATGCTGAATTTTTATGTAAGCTGTTTGCCTGATTTCACTATGTCATCTCTCTGTGCCCTCTTCTATCTTGCTGAGCTTCCTTAAAACAAATATTTTGAATGATTTGCCAGTCAGTCCATAGATTTGCATTTCTCTGGGTTTGGTACTAAAAAAATATGGTTACTTGGCTGGTGTCCTGTTTCTTCAATGTTTCTTTCTTTTTTCTTTTCTTTTTCATTAATATATGTACATTTGATGGAACAGTCACCAGTTCCAGATTTTACAGGATGGTTTTTGTGGGAGAAGATTTTCTTCTATGCAGGAGTGCTGGTTGGGCGAAGTGGCAGTTTCAGTTCCAGTGAAGACACAGAGGCACAGTTCCTGTGTAGGTTCTGTCAGATGAGGTAAGTGCTAGCCGTGATTTCAGGGGTCCTTACCTGCCATAGCTCTGGGTGTCTACAGTGGCAGTCAGTGCTGCAGGATTTTTGGTGGTGAATGCTGCTGAGGTCCTCCTAATCTCCTTTTCTTTTATGGGGGAATTTGTGGTTGAGGGTATCCTCTTTGTGCTGGATCTGGCTCATGGGCTTGCACAGAGTGGCAGTGGTATCGGTGTCTGATACCTGGCACCTGTGATGAAGTGAGGGAGTTGAGGTGTGGAGCAGGCACATGTGGAGAGACCATGGTTGGAGTCCAGGGAAGCTGTGGTACTTGCAGGCAGCACGTAGGCACCCTGTGCTACCATGTTGGTAATGGTTTGTAAGCTACAAGTGCATGTGGAGTAGCTGCAGAACCAGGGTTGACAGCGTGAGTGCGTGTGTATGTGTGTGTATGCGCGCCCATGCCCATGCGTGTGTGCAGGGCTACAGTGGCCCTGGGCAAGAGTTGCAGGTACTTGTGGAACAGCTGCAAAAGCAGGGTTTGGAATGTGGGCATTTGCAGAATCTCTGCTGCCCTGAAGGCTGGGACATAAATATGCCTGCTTTCTTGATAGCTCCAGTGTCTGTAGCGCAGGTGCTCATGGAGCAGTCATGCAGCTGGCATCTGAAACATGGAGCAACAATGGATCTGGGTGTAGGGTGTGGGCCAGCTCACTATGGAAGTGCCTCTGATATTTGAGGCTGGGGACCTTGAGCTTAAGGAATCGTGGTTGAGAGGAGTCCACAGCCAGAGACAGTGTAATGTGCCTGCAGAGCCAGGATCTGGAGCGCAGGCGTATGTGGAGTGGCTATGGCTCTGGGGTGCAGGGGATGTGCAGGGCCAGTGAGGACAGTGATCACAGCATCAGGACAGCACCACAGGGGACTTTCTTGGAGGAATCATCTACACAGTATCTCCTCTCCTGGAGTTTGTGGCTGCAGTGGGGCTGTGGTGCACCCACCCTGTAGCTGTACTGATAGTCCTCACCATGTGTTCCTGGCCATCTTCAGGTATGTTGGGTATGCCTCTCTCTCTCAGCAATGCAGTCTTCCTCCACTTTCTTTTGCTCCATTGTGTTACTTAGGATCAGCAGGAATCTTGAGCCTCCCAAGGCTGTTTGCATTCACAGATAGTTATCTCAATATCTCTTGTTGTGGGGGCATGAAGGATGGCATCTCCTACTCCTCCAACTTTTTGATATCACACTCAGTACCCATTTTTAAAACATAAAAGTAATTTATTCCATATTTTAAAATAGCCTTAAAACCAAACCCCATTCATTCATTATGCATCACAATTTTAAAACATTTACTAAACAACCATTTAAGTAATTTTTTTCTCAAATCATGACCTTCCTTTTCCATTATTATGCTACAAGTAACTTTTCACAGTCTCAAATTGGATGCACGGTTCCATATATCATGTTCAGGGTGCATAGATATATTCATTTTTTTGAGCCTACTTCTTTAGATTTTGTTTGAAGTTGCTTTCTTTCTTCTTCTTTTTATGAATGGATTTTAAGTTTTAGGGAAGTTTTAGGTTCATGGAAAAGTTGAATGAGTTCCTACATACACACTCCTGGTATGTCCCCTGACACATGGCCTCCACAGTTAACATCTCACATGTGTGGTAGATTCATGAAAATCAAGGAACCAACCCTGACATGTTGTGGTCAACCAGAGTCCCTATTTCATGTGAGAGTCCACTTTTTGTGTTGTACATTCTGAAAATTTTGACAAATGTACAATGACTTGTGTCTAAGATTAGAGGACGCTGCCAATCTCTACCCTAAGATGTCCTGTGCTCCACCTACTCATCCCAACTCCCCCATCTGCAGTACCATTGGCAGATGGCACAACCTTAGGATGTGGGGCCTCGGGTAGGAAGTGAGGTCATGGGGTGGGCCCTGAAGGAGAGGCTGGGATCCTGGCCCCTCCTTTCTCCTTCTTTCTGTTTCCGGTGCCCCCAGGTGAGCAGTTTTGTTGGGCCACACACTCTCAACCATCACGGGCCCCAAGCAAAGGGGATGAGTGACTGTGGACTGTCACCTCTGGAACTATCAGCCAAAGTCAGTCTTTCCTCCTTCTAGGTTGATTACCTCAGGCATTTTTCACAGTAATGGAAAGCTGATTAACAGACAATTGGTGCTGGTAGTGAGGCTGTTTCTGGGAGGACATCTGGCAGCCTGGGTCAGAAGCTTTTGGAATTGATTTGTGGAAGGAGTTTGGAGAAGACATCCAGAGAAGGCTTCCATTATTATTATTATTATTATTATTATTATTATTATTATTATTATTTACTGATGACAGAAATCAGGGGTGCTCTACCACTGAGTTACATTCCCAGCCTTTGTTTATTCTTTATTTTGAGACAGGGTCTAATTAAGTTGCTAAGGCTGGCCCTGAACTTGCAATCCTCTTGCCTTAGCCTCCCAAGTTGCTGAGATTACAAGTGTGCACCACCACACTCGGCTAATTATTACATATTGAGGACTGTGTGTCTCCTATGTGGGGGCAAGGGTGAGGAAATCAGAGTGACAGTAGCATATTGTTAAGTAAAAATATATATTTTTTTCTGTGTGGGGATTCAGTGTGTGCAGAAGACTACCCATGCAGCATGCACAATAAAAGCAGTGAATTTTGCCTCTTATCCCTACATTTTACCCTTCGTGCCTTCTCTGTAACAATGCATCTGGGTTCTTTAAGTGCTTTTGCTTTGCCAGCTGACACAGTATTAAATCTTGTCAGTAGAGGGCAATGGAGCGACACAGTAGGAGGAAAAAGGATTTGGTTCTCCAGTCACTGTACCTGATCACCAGTGTCCTGCCTTGCGCACAGTTTGTCCGGAGTCCAGCTGCTGCTGAGAAAGCAGCTTCTCCAGCACTCATGTCCTGTAGGGCCCAGGGCTTCTCCAGGAGCAGGCTCCTGCAGCATGGGTAGTGTGTTCAGAATCAGGATTCTGCAGAGCACCTGACTTTTCGAGCTCCTATCTCCTGAAGTACATTGGCGTCAGGAGCACCCAACAGCTGCTTTTCCTGGAGTGTAGTTTTTATAGCCGATTGCTTCTGGTGAAATACTTTCACATAATCAGCTTTTTCTGACACCCTGGATGGTAGATATCTTACTCTTTTGTGTGTGTGTGTTGCTAGAACACAATATAGGAGGCTGGGTAACTTATGAAGAGGTTTATTTGGCTCATAATTCTGAAGGTTGGAGGATTGAAACACCAGGGCATCAGATCCTAGTGTGGGCCCCTGGATGTGTCACGAGGCAGAAGGGGCTTACATGTGAGCAAGGAAGCTAGGGGTGGGGGAGGTCTAGACTCACTCCTTTATTACAACTTACTGCTGAGCAGCTAAGCAACTCCTTCTAGAGCTGACCCACTCCCACAAGACAGCATTAACCCAGTCACTAAGGTGGACCCTCCATGACCTAAGTACCTTCCACCAGGCCCCACCTCTTAAAGCTACCACCACCTCTCAACATCACCACACCGGGGACCGCACTTCCAGCATGTGAACCATTTGGGGACAGATCATACCCAAACCATAGCTGAAGATTTCTAGACATGCCCAGGGGACAAATTTCCAAATTCTACTGGTGCAGTGCCACAGAAGCTCTTTTGCTTCCAGTAATTCATAGCTGTTTTCCTTGCCAGCCAAGACTCGATCTTAGTAATAAGCCAGGAGTAGTGAATGGTGTGCCTTGGATGCTCTATTTCAGCTACGGGAATTAATTAGCACCTTACATATTTGTATCTGATATTCTTTAAAATTCTTTTTATTTCTTATCAACCAATCCCACATCATATCTATACCATTTGTAATTAGTAATTCTGTATAGGAAACTTTACCTGTTCAAATCTCTCTCTTGACTGAGTTCAGACTAATATAGCATGCACCATTGAAAGGCAGTGTAGTATAATGTTTAAGAGAAAGTCTATCTGGTTTTAAATCTCATTGATCATTGATCAAATATTTGGCCTTCATCAAGTTACTTAATTGGTATATATCACTGTGTCCTTATCTGTAGAATGTAGATAAATACAGTTTAATTTACTAGGCTTGCTATTCATGATAACTTATTTGAATAAGTTGTTAGAGGTAATTCTCTTAGAGCATTGCTTAGTGTAGAGTAATACATAGCTTTTCTTTTCTTTTCTGACCTCAAGATACAGCAATTTTTGTAGGCATCTTGTGATTCCCTACATGTAGGTATTTCATGAGTTCTCATCTCTGTGGTAATTCCAGGGTACAGGGTCTGTGTTCCAGTGACCTAAGACTGTAAGCATTCTTTCTTCTCATCTCTGTTATACAGGAGAGTTTCTTTCTGGTTGGTGGTACAGGCATGGCCATTGTCACTATCTCTTCTATAGAAAATTTTCCCTAAATGATCAAATAATGTCTCTTCTTTCATTCCTTCTGTACTATGCTCAATTATCTTAAGCCCTTAAGTTTTTGTGTTGAATAGCAGCCAAATGACATGCATGCTGCTTTTAGTCTTTGCCCTACCACTTTAGACAATGATTTAAAGTTTTTCAAATTCTTAAATAGAAAGGCAGAGAAAGGAGAAATTTGGGGCAAAAAGAGAAGAAAAGCAGTAAACGTAAGTTAGCATTAAAATACTATCAATTGTTATTTTGATTAATGCATTTAATAATTAGTGCTGATAAAGTGAACCAAGATGAATAACTTCAGGTGATTCTTATGTACAGTAAGGACACCTTGTTCAAGATGAAACAAAAATCATGGAGGAAGGGAACTCTATTTTAATAACAGAGCTATGTGTGAATTCATTACAGAACTGAGGAAGAAGAGGCCCAATCCCAGTGTGAGGATAAAATCCATGGCTTCAATATACTTGCTTGTCCAGACTGATTCTCTTCAGACAGGTGCTTCCACCAAGTAATCAAACATATGCAGTGCAAAAATAGGTCGAAGACTTAGCTGGCAATGTGATTTCAGGAGTAGCACTGTAGGAAACACGGCACTTAAGCAAGAGTCGAGTTGTGCTGAAATACGTGTGAATTTTTGGGATTCTGAGTCCAACGTGTTGAACTCTGCAGTTTTGAGTAGCCCACGTGGCACAATAACATTCTCTTTTGGCCAAATCAGGCATAGTAGAGAATAAAATCTGATAAATGTTCCTTAAAATATCTTGATTTTATCCTCTTTCAGCAACAAGTGTGTGTGCAGGGGCTGGGCTGGGCTGGGGTGGAGCTCCACAAGGTCACACACAAAAGAAAGAAAACTATCAATGAGATATACAGAGCAACTAAGGCTGTGCCTAAGTTGCACGACATACTGGTGTGTGGAAAAGCCCCTCCTTGGCCACGGGAGGTGGGATAGACCTGCCCTCCCCAAGCTGTCCATGTCTTATCCCTGGAACCTGTGAGCATGTCATCTTACATGACTAAGGTGGAAGGCAGCTAGTCAGCCGAGTTGGAAATAGCTTACCTTGGATCATGCAGGTGGACCCAATGAAATTGCAAGAATCCTAAAAAAAGAAACAGAAAGGCAGGAGCTAAGTTCAGAGCGATGGATGTGAGAAGAACACAACCCAGGACTGTGGAAAGGTGGGGAAGGGAACAAAGCCACCCCAGCTGGAAGAAAGGCGAGGATGGGAAGCACAGGGCCTCAGGAGGGAGCTGGGCCCCACTGACACCTTGATTTTGGCTCACAGAGATCCATGTCAAACTTCTAATTCCCAGATTTGAACAGACCATAAAATTGTATTGCTGTAAGCCACTAAGTTTGTGGTAATTGATCACAGCAGCCATGAGAAGCCAGTGTAGTGGTTTATAAGATGGAGGAAATGCTGAATGGTTGTTCTCAGGGAAAGGGGGTGTGTGGGGGTAGAGAACTGGTTGCAGCTATAAGTACCCGACAGACCCAGAGCACTGCCTTTGAAAGGGGTGCCAAAGTAATTGCCTTCCACCTGGGTCTTACTCTGTTCATGATTCAGGTTTTTGGTGAGTCTGATTTGGGGAAATTCGATTGCATGTGCTACCTTTTTTTGGCAAGGGGGACACTACAGGTTGCATGGAAGGAGGAAGAGCGTTTCCCCGGTGGGAGAGGGAAGAGGTCTCCTCAGATGCACAGGGAGGGCTGCAGGCTGGCTAAAAGCAGTGGGTGTGATGGAGGCCCCTCACCCTACCTCGGGAGCAACTCCAGGTAAGACAGAGGTGGCAGGTGCTGGGAACCAGACAGTCATCAAGACATGGTAAGTAACATAAGCTAAAAATAAATGTTGTGTTTGCTAGTTTTGCTTTATTATTTATCGAGCAATCAGCAAGAATCCCTGTGAGAAAGAGAGAGAGATAAGTAAAAAAAAGAAAAATAGGGGGAAGGAGAGGAGAGGAGATGGGGGTGCAGAGAAAACAAAGGATTCAAACCAACTGAGGGCTCATTCCTTCTGGGGTACGGTGCCCCTGATTCTTGGTTGGTTCCCCATAGGCAGGCAGCATGGGCTACGGTCCAGACACGTCCCCACGTAGACCTCGGTTTCGATGCAGTATTTTCGGCAGGATCCATTGGGGCGCTCACAGATTTCCCTGAGACCGCCCCTGACTGCACACAGAAAAGGACTGTTCTAATCATTTGTTGTTGTCCTGGATTTTTATGAAGTTCAAGGCGGTGAGAGGGCAGGGTCTGGAAACAGTTTTGTGTGGACGTTTGTTGTTATTTGACTTCATACACCAATGCCTAAAAATTGAGTATCACACAGAAGTTTGGAAATTTCTCTTGAAAACAGCTGGCAACATTGATTGCACTGAGTAGCGGAAGGCTGGAGTTGAGGAATCCTCCCGCCTTTAGGGGCCCCGGGAAAGGAAACTTCAGTTCATTCCTTACTTTCATTTCTCCTGACTCTGATGGAAGGCGTAAGACCATTTCTGCTTAATGTCATTTTTAGTACTGCCAAGTTTGCTAGTAGAGAAGTAAGTTTTTACAGAAAAACAACAGGACTCAAGACATGTCCTATTAAAAACATTGAATAATATTTGTTTTATGTCCTCCTAAGAAATTGCTGTTCTGGGGGTGGGTCACACAGAACATATGATAGATCATAATATTGTATCTATCTGTCTCTCTATCTTTGAAAAGTGGAACTGAAAGATAGGTCTAAAAGGTAGTAAGAAAATATACTTCAATGAAATTGGTAACAGGCTCTCTTCCTGGGGCCTGGCATCACATCCTACGTATTTAGCCTGCAGACGGTTTCAGTGTTTGCTCCAACCTGGTGCTTTTTTCCCCCTCCTCAGTGCTCTGGCACTGGAGGTTGCAGTGTTGCTCTAGAACCACTGCCTGCACCAGGAGTGAAGCATTCAAACGTACTTGTTCAAAACATTGAATAATATATGATTTATGACCTGAGACATTACTGTTCAGAAAAAATGTGAAAAATGGGGAAAGGCAAAAAAAAGATATCACTGTCCCAGGGATGGGTCCTGGGGGTGGGTCCCACACACTGATGTGCTCAGTTTTAAAAAGTAGCTTAATTCTGGCCTGGTGTGGTGGCACATGCCTATAATCCCAGCACTTAGGGAGGCTGAGACAGGAGAATCGTGAGTTCAAAGCCAGCCTCAGCTACGGTGAGGTGGTAAGCAACTCAGTGAGACCCTGTCTCTACATAAAACACAAAATAGGACTGGAGATGGGGCTCAGTGGTTTGAGTATCCCTTAGTTCAATTCCTGGTACCCAAACAACAACAACAACAACAACAAAACCCCCCAAAAACGTAGCTTAATTCTGAGCTGTCTCCTGTGTAACATAGAGCAGCTTTTCCAGGAAGAGAAGTATCAAAACTAACCCTTTCAGAGTTGTTTGTGTGTGTGTTCCCAAACACAAAGGCCAATTCTTGGATCTAGTATATATCCACTAAGTGTCTATTGAATTGAATTGAACTGAACTGAAACGCAAATGCATTAAATTGACTTAAACTCTTCAATGTTCATACAGCAAATTGGTTAATGGATGAAAAGATCACATATACAACATCATATTTTTACCTAAAATGTGAATTGAGCAATAATTTTAATGATGTAGGTTTCAGAAAAAATAAAAACTGATGGTCATTCTAAGTGCCGAGCACTATATAGAAACCAACAGAAATCTGCATTCTTCCATTCCTGGACTGAATATTTTCTCTTCACTAGTCAGCAATGGTACAGACAGCTCCCTTTGGCTTTTTGTACCCAGAAAGTCTCTCTTGGCTAGGTGGAGCGGGAGGATCCCTGGCAGGCCCCGCTAGGCTGCTGAACTTCCGGACTTGCTGGCCTTTCTTTCATTCTACCACAGCTGCTGCCTCCTGCTCTGACCTTACTTCCTTGTGAAGGATCCCTTCAGGGCAGGAATCTCGTCTCCTTTTTCTTTGATTGTATAGCCCAGAATCGATCACAGGGAAATGAAGATGTCGCATGCTAGCATAGACATTTCCTGTCACTCGAGGTACACGTGTCTTGTGCTGTCTCTTGCGCAGAATATATTGAGCATTAAATTTCCAAATCACAGGACTTTGTAAAAACATTGGTCGGAATTCAAGTGCATTTCTTTCTTTGTTTTTTTGTTTGCTATAAACTGTGCACAGTGAATGCTGTAGCCACACTGTTCTTCCCTAGCCTTGCTCCATTCCATTTTGACAGCAAGGTATGCCCTTGCCTGTGTTTGGCCACATTGGTGTCCTCTATTTTGTTTGAGGGATATTTTTAAAAAAAGGAATAAGTTTTTCTAAATTTGTAAATTTTAAAGTGCACTGAAAGCATTAATAGCTGGGGATAGGACTGGCATCGCTATACATACATATACACACACATATATACATATATACACATATAATATGTATAGATAATAAATATTTTATTTAACTATATATTTTTAAAAATTATACACACACACACGGTATTTAGTACTGGCAATTGAATCCAGTGGTGCTTTGTCACTGAGCTACATCCCCAGCCTCTTTTTAAAAAATTTATTTTAGATAAAGTCTTGTTAGGTTGCTGCTTAGGCTGGCCTTGAACTTGTGATCCTCCAGCCTCAGCCTCCTGAGTTCCTGGAATTACAGGCATGCACACTGCAACAGGCTTAAAATGTTTTTAATTGATGTTTTCCCACTGAACCCATGTATTTAGCTGCTTGCTGTAGAAACAAAATTTAGATTTATAATGAACACCACGGATTGTCTTGTCTAACCACTTACATAAGAGGAAATGAGACTGCGGAAAGGGAGCAGCTCATCCAAGAGCACCTAGCGATCCAGTGAAGGGTGACAGGGACAGAGCCCTGCCTTTGTCTGAGTTCCATTGTATTTCTCCCTCTTACTCCTCTCTGCATTCTCCTCACCTCTCCATTTTTCCCAACAAAAATCTGCATCCTGCTGCCAATGTCCACCTGAGGACAAACAGAGAGGACCAGTCTTCTGCTGTTGCTAGCAGTGCTCTTCCCCTGTCTAGCTGCATTCCATCATGACCATGAGTAATGCCCACATCTCTGTCTTCTACTACATCACTTTCCTCTTTCTTGTTAGAGTAACAATAAAAAGAAAGAGTGACAATTAATAAAAAATAAGATTTTATGAATTTGGAAGTGTTAAAGCTGGAATAGAAGCATTCGTTTTCTGGGCATATATATTTTAAAATATTTTAAATTAATTTTTTCCTTCAAATCAATGTTAATCAAAGTGACTGCCCGGTATGTAATTGGATGTGTCTTCTGTAATGCCATAGAACAAGCTTCCCACCAGCTTTCTGAGCTCCTGAGCCAATATGATTGGACATGGTATCCCCTGCAACCAGTCCCCCTCAGGTTCTGCAAAGGAAGAAGGACAACAGAACCCAGGAGTGGGACATGTAGAACAAGCCGGGATGGGAAGCAGCAGCCTTGACTCTGGCTTGCAGCTCGGGCTTTCAGCCTGGAGGAGCCACATTGCTGTAACTGTCCTCTCTGTAGAACAGGATAAATGGACCAGATCATCTCTGAGGCTCTTTTTCATCTGGTTGCAAAATGATTTTATAAGATCTGCAGCTATCATGGCTACTGTGCTAACTCTAACAAGGCTAACTACTTTTGTTTTGTTAAAAATAGTTTTTTTGCATCAGCTTAAAAACTTTTTTCTTCCCTTCAAAGAATAGAAACTATTTTCGAGGCCACTCCTAAGAACACTCCGCTGCTCTTCACAGCGTGAGGGAGTAATCAACCTCAGCCCTGGAGACCTGGTTCCAGACCATTCACTCATTCACCCCCAAAGTGTGTGATGGACGCAGGGAGAGAAACAGAAACATACACACACAGTATCGCTCCCTGAAAGGTGGAGATGAAATGGGACACCCGGCTCTCACACTGGTAGGACTGAACCAGCCCAGTGGTCTCCTTCCAGAGCCTGCTCTGCACTCTGCACTGTTAAGACCAGCTAATTTTGGCCTCTGTCTTCCAGGGGGTTTTGTCTCATGGTTTTCAGCAGTGAAATCTCTCCTGCCTTTGCGAGTGCTCTACCGGAGGGCATGGTGACTCCTTCCTGGACGGCAGCAGTCACAGTGACTGGCCCATGACTACACCCGTGCTTGGTTTCTGCTTTGTTTCTTTACGCTTGCTCTCTAGTCAGGCTCTACCAACAGTGGATGCTCTGGAAACATCTGAGGAAGGAAACTGGATTCCTACCTCCATTCTCTCCTGATTTTAGTCTCCCTTTTACTTCTTCCCCATTTGTTTTCCTGAAGCAAATTTGGAATAGTCCTTTAAAATATATATTTAGATATATATTTTAGATTCTGTATATATACTTTAGATTCACCAGAATCTGGCATATCTCCCATTATATTTTCTGCTATAAAGTGTCTCTTAAGAAGAATAAAGCACAGACATCAATATTTCCAGAAAACAGAAAAGCACTATCCCCATCTCACATGTCCATGACCTTTTTCCTGCCCTTTCCCAGCTCTCAAGGTCCTGCATTCTTGGGAAAGATGAGAAGAGACTTCTCTAATGTGAAGCAGTAAGTTGCATGTTCTTCCTTGAATCTACTTATTCAGGGGTTGTAGAAAATGGCCTGTTCTATTTTCGTATCTGGGGACCAGAGGTTAAAGTAAGAGGCTCTGCACAGTTTGCATCAAAGCATGTCTGTGCAAGGGGACTCATCCCTGCCATTCATGTATGCATGCTGAGTGCAGGAGGAGGCTGTGTTTCAGGGCCATCACTGATCCTGTGTCTGAGGTCTACTTCAGCAGATTAAATGTTGAGCAGAGATAGGGTCAGGGCAGGGGGTGAGCCTCAAGGAGCAGAGTAGAGCCCAGGGTCGACAGTGTAGGGGCCAATGGATGGAGAGTTCTCAGACTGTGCCAATGCTTTCAAGGAGGCTGTTCCCACCAAACCCTTCTGCCTGTGCCCACTACAGCTCTGGCATGGCTCTTCTGCCATGTCTTTGGGTGACTAACTGTTGCTATTAGAGGAGTTTTGGAGAAAACAGATGGTAGAATACCGAATACCCCACTTCTTGTCATCTAGGTTTAGAAGCTGCTAGTAAACTTGCCTGCTTACATTGAGATTTAGTGATGGGTTGATGTTCAGCTCTTGGAACACCCTTGACCTCATTTCATCCAACTGAGAGTTGCTGAGATCCGATGTGTCAGGAGGTTATGGGTCTCTCAGCTATCAGGACTGTCAGCTTTCCTAGGACAACCCCTGGCCTGGGCATAGGTGATGGGGCTTTTTCTTTGAGCATTGGCTCCCCATAGGACCTTGGGCACTCTTCACTTAATAAAACTCCTACAAAGTGTATTTTATTACCTGGTAGAACTTGGCTCATGAAGAAGAGAATGGCAAAGAGGAAGACCGTGATCCTCATGGCTGAAGGAAGAAGAAAGCTCGGCTTCATTTCCAGGAGGCAGTAAGAGCTTCATCTCCAGCTCTAGCACCAGGTAAATGTCTTTGGTAAGCTGCTATCTGTACCTCAGGAGGGGTATTATGGCCAGAGGGCTTCTGTGCATGCAGAATGGCCTTCATGGGAAGGCTGAGTCCTTGTTTTGTTGGACACTCAGTTCAGTAAGTAGGCGGGTGCAGTTCTGATCAGAAAACGCTGTTAAATAGGAACATCATCTGCAAACATCTTGGCAATGGATCAAAGTTTCTGAACAAAGATCCATCTATATTAAGTTACAGTGAGCTGGGCATCGTTGAGAGACCTGTTTAGTTTAGTGATGAGATTTCTGCGCACTGAGCATCTCCCAGCCTTCCCAGCCTCGCTAACGGCTGATGGCCTCCTTGTTCCTGACCTCCTCCCCAATAGGCGGAGGGCTGACTGCACTGTGTGTTAATCTGCTGAAAGTGAATTTGCTTCCACCATGAACTTCTGAGCTTCTCAGTGGCTACCAGCAGTTAGGAGTGTTCAGAGCTGAGCCAGGAGTTGCACAAGGTTGTCATTTAATTTCCAAACCTGCTTTCAAGTGGAATGACTCACGACAGTGACATGCCACTGCACATGGAAGAGAGTGAGCACCTGACTGCTTGTGCCCACGCAGACATGCTTTCTGCGTGGTATCGAGTGTGAAGAGCAGAAATCCATGATGTCCAGCAGGCATCTTCCTGCTGGGATGTGTGGAAGCCAGCAGCCAATGCAGGCAAGGATCGAAGGACACGCCAGGGCTGTGTCATGTGGGTTGCATCACACACAGCATGCAGACCCTGTGACGAGGACAGGTTTGGAAGTGCTCCTGGGACAGCATGTAGTTGGCCAGAGGAGGTGTGTGTGTCAGACACTGCAGAGCTGCATTCAGGTAGCAAGTCTTTCCCATATTCTGCAGCTCAGCTCCAGCCGCAGAGGGTCTCTGCTCGCTCAGACTAAGGTTCTCCTTGCAGCCAGCCGTATCCCCACAGTGACACTGATGACTCTAGATAGATGAGGACTGACGTAGGCTTTATCATCAGCTGCATTTGATGAAGATTCAGGTTTTATAAAGTCATCAAGCTGAGACTCACATCCTCAGTGGAGTGAAGCTACCTCCATGTCCCCAGGATCAACAACCACAAGGTTTCCCTGCTGGGAGCTCAAGAGGAAGAGAGATTCTCCTTCTGAGATGGTCTTCAAAGGACAGGCTCTGCACATCCTCAGTTGATAGCAGGTCTCTCCCACCCCCAATCACTCACTCGTCAGAGCCGCCAATCACTTCTAAACATTTAATTGGATTAGGAATTTTTGGGTGTGGTCTGTCCATGATCTGGAGGGTCTGAGTGAGTCCTTTCTTCTATTTGTATTTGAGGAACATCGGAAACATAGAAGCAGTTTTAATAATCAGGAGTTTTGAAGAATATCCAGAGACCTTCATTCAGTTAAAAAAATTTCCAGGCATTTGTGTGGAAATGGTGTGATGGGGATATATTTGAATTAGGGCTCCAAACAAGGGAAGAGAAGAACACTGGAAAAAGTGTTTTGTGTGTGTGTGTGTGTGTGTGTGTGTGTGTGTGTGCACGCATGCGCCTGCATGTTTACACGTATTTTCAGGTGTGGACATTTGCACACTAATAAAATCCCTGAAGCATTACAATTTGCATTCTTTCAAAGCAATTCTCCCATTTAAGCCACTTCCAAGAAAAAGAATCATTTTAACTCTTTCTCAATTAACCAAATTGTCTTGACAGTCTTTCCTGACAGATTCTCATGATGGCTTTGAACTGGAAAAGAAGTAGCATAGAAACAGCTCTACCTTTGTTTGGAAGTAAACACGAAAGGAGCCAGGGAGTAGGGCTTGCAGGAAGTTTTTATGATGGTCTCGGTAACGCTCCACACAATACTTAGGTGCCACGTGGACCGAGCTCTGTACCCACACACCAGTACTTCTAGAAGACCATAAACAATTGAGAACAAGATTATAAAGAAAAGTTTTCTTTCTGTGGTTCTTTATCTCTCTCAAATTTCATTTATAATTGGCATAGTAAGCAAAGTGGCTAAAATATATATTAGTCTATTTCTGTTGAGCCTATAAAATGTAACAATTCAAATCTCTGTCAATTAGTAAAAGTAGTCTGTACTTTTGATCTTCCATTTCCGTAAATTGATTAGTATTCTCAGTCATAGAATCACCACGAGCACTACTGCTGTTATTCATTATTATGTGTACTATTTAATTTCTTTGCATGGATTATTTTTGCACATTTCTCTGTTCAAGTCAAGTTTCTATCTACTGATGGTATCACTGAGGATTCTCCACACCTTGGATGCCCACGAACACTCATAGATGGCATATTTACTGGTGGCTGCCTCTTGATTATCATACCCTCATTAAATATTTCAATTGGTCCTCTGGAGACAGTAAGTAACCTGGGCTTTTAGGGCTGATTCAAGGAAAGTGTTCATGAACAGTTGAGCGTCTAAAAACATGTAAAATTTTGGGGCTTAGTGACCCCCCCCCCAGCCTGAAAAGCTGTGGGTGAGAATCTTTCCTTCCACAGCTGTGCGTGAGAATCCTTTTATTGCGGCCACCACCTGCTCATCCAGGGAAACTTGAGGCCAAGAACTGGCCTGGAATTTCCCCCCTGCAGATCTTGAGCCCAGCAACTGTTTTTTGCTGAAAATGGAGGCTTGGTGCTCTTTGTACAGGCCTGAGCCCTGGGAAGTGTTTCAGGTGCCCTGGGGTCAGCAGGAAAGGCTGATCTAACCTGGAGGGATGGAGAAAGTGTCCTCTCCTAGGCACTGCTGAATTTTCACGTGCTCCATAGAGCTTTGCAAGTATTCCAGTGATCTTTTTCTTCCTTTTAGGCTAGGAAATATGTTGATGACGTCCAAAGTCCAGATCCCCCAAATGCAAATTTATGTGTCTGGAATTCTCTGGGGCCAAGAAAGAGGGATGCTAGCAGGAAAGGTCTGGAACTGTGCTGGGAATTTCTGTTAGTCAGGGACAGGTTTGGGACCACTGGGCAGGGTAGAGGGCCACTGCTAAAGCTCCTGCCTGCCACAGGGACTTAGCAGCACTGAATGATTTGGACAGTTGAGGGCCCCAGTGGACTTCCCGGGAGGAGGGCTAATGCCAGAGCCACACCCTGTGCCTTCACTGCAAGTCAGAAGCCCCAGCTGAATCTCATGGGAAAACCAGGGACATCAGCCCTCAGCATGGGCTGTCCACATGGTAATTCTGGGCATCTCCATACCCAGAAATCTCATTCCAAACGGTCAGGAAATAGAAGGCCTCTTTGAGGCAAACTGAGATTCATGTTCACTGCATAACAAATATATTTCTCATGAATGATTGAATCATTGAAATTTATTACTTTTAACAAAGGCATCCTTAAATAAAATGGCAGAAAAAAAATCTTTCAGACCACAGTGACCAAAATTCATAAAAACCAAATACCATTTAGGTCAACTTGTATTTGCAATCTTTTAAAACTCTCAAAACCATTTTAACTGTTGATTTTGAACTTGTATCTAAACAAGTATTGCCTCAGAACGATTGGCAAAGGGGTCCAGGGAAGTAGCATGTATCTAGTACTCATGATTAGCAAAGTAGCTACTCTGGGTACAGTCATGTGAGGCAAAGGTCTGAGTCATGGATTAACAGAAAATTACACCTGGGGGGTCAGGAGGATCACATTAGCTGACATGTTGGATCACGTGACCCTGGGGCAGTATAAAAGTCCAGGGAAAAGTGAACCTTCCTTGCTGCCCCCTCCACTGGCATCCTGGAGGCTGTATCTCCTCCTGTGCAGTGTGTCCTGCAGCCACCTGTTTGACAACCTGTTGACAGAAAAGAGCAGGACAGCGGGCTCTCAGGTTGGTTTCCTTTCCCCAAGTGTTCTTCAGATTATTGCTGGAAAACATAGAGTGGAGAAATGCAGAGGTTTACGTGCTGAGCTGAGCACTGTTCCGTTTTTAATAATGTTTATTTATACTGAGAAGGATAAAATAAATTGTTCTATGTTTAAAACGTCACAGAAAAATTAAATTTCAGAGCATATTCACTTCCGCATTCTGATACCTGTGGGCAGGTGGATGGATGGATGTGAAAACTAGTGATTTTTACCATGGACCTTTGGAAATGAGAGTGATTAACATATGTGTTGAGGAAGTTAATGAGATTCCCCGTCATATCTCCACACGTGCACATAAGCCCTGGGTCTATCCACCCGGCCTTCTGCTACCCATTTTCTCCTCCCCCTGTCCTCCACTCCCGTCCCCTTCCCTGTTCCTCGCAATCCCTCTTCTACCTTTTGGTCCTCTTCTCCCCTTAGTTTCCACACACGAGAGGGAACGAACACTTGTTTTCTCTGTCTAGCACATGATGTTCTCTGGTTCCATCCGTCTTTTTTTTTTTTTTAAATGACAGGATTTCATTTTTCTCTGTAGCTGAATATTTATCACTTCTTTTTTCTGTTGTGCCTGTGTCGGATTTTGGTAAAGAATCACGCTGTCCCCACAGAATGGGTTGGAAAGGATTCCTCCCTTTCAATTCTGTGGAAGAGATTGAGAAGCCTTGGTGTTAGTATTTCTTTCAAAGTTTTCTCTCTTGGGAGAATCATTACTACTGACCCAATACTGTGTTCGTTATTGACATATTTAGTGCTCAAAGTATTTTCTAAGGTCAATTTTGGTAGGTCATATGTGTTGGTAAATTCATCCATTCTAGATATTCCAGGTTATTATTATTAGCATAGATTTTTCCAGAAAAAGAATTGCTTAAGATGGTATGATTTCCATCACATCAGTGGTAATCCTTATTTGTCATCTCTCATTTTATATATTATGATTACTTCCTCCATTTTTTTTTACTAATAAAGCTGAAAGCTTTTCTTTTCTTATTTTAAATTGGGTATTTTTATTTATACCTAACAACAGGATTCATATTTAAAAAATTTTTTTTAGTTGTAGATGGACACAATATTTTTATTTTATTTATTTACTTTTTATGTGGTGCTGAGGATCAAACCCGGGGCCTCATGCATGCAAGGCAAGCACTTTACCACTGAGCCACAATCCCAGCCCCAACAGGATTCATTTTGACATAATTATAAAAGCATGGGGTATAATTTGTTCTAATTAGTCTCCAATTTTCCCCTTTGCCTCCCTTCTCCCACCTTCTGTTCCCTTTTCTCTACTGATCTTTCTGCTATTTACATATAGTTTTTTAAATTAGTCTCTTGTAGATGTACATGATGGTAAGATTCACTGTGGTATATATGTATATTTACATAGCAGTTGGTCAGATTTATTCCTGTTTTTCCCTATCCTTTCCCTCCTCCCTTCCCTTCATTCCTTTTGTCTATACCCATGATCTTTCTTCTAATCTGGTTTTCTTTAATCTCTACTCCACTCTCTTTAGATTAGCTTCTCATATCAGATAAAACATTTGACCTTTGACTTTTTGGGACTGGCTTATTTCACTTAGCATGATAGACTCTAGTTCCATCCGTTTACCAGTGAATGCCATAAAGTCATTCTTTTTTTATTTTTAAAATTTTATTATTATTATTATTTTTTGATACTGGGAATTGAACTCAGGGGCACTCGACCACTGAGCCACATCCTCAACCCTATTTTGTGTTTTATATAGAGACAGGCTCTCACTGAACTGCTTAGTGCCTCACCGTTGCTGAGGCTGGCTTTGAACTCACGATTCTCCTGTCTCAGCCTCCCAAAGTGCTGGGATTACAGGTGTGTGCCACCATGCCCAGCTTTCTTTCTTTTTAAATCCAAACAGAAGAAGTAAAAATTGTTCTTATTTGTAGATTACATCGTTATGTGTGTAGAAAATCCCAAGAAATCTACGAGGAAATAAAAACTACTAAAATTAGAGTAGTTAGCAATACTACAGGAAGTGTCAATATGCAATAATCAATTGTATTTCCATAGGTCAGGAATAATCATTTTGTAAAAGAAATTTAAGACTACAATATTCTAAAACATCAAATACTTAGGAGTAAATCTAACAAAACTCACCCAAGAACTCTGCCTCTAACGTGATAAGACCATTGTTTATGGATGAGTAATACTCCATTGTGTATAGGTACACCACATTTTCCTTATCCATTCATCTGTGAAAGAGCACTAGGTTGGTTCCATAGCTTGGCTCTTGTGAATTGTGCTGCTGCTAAAAATATTCATGTGACTGGGTATGTGTGCTTTGGACATATACTGAGGAGCGGGATAACTGGGTCAAGTTTTCTGAGGAACCTCCATGCCATTTTCCAGAGTGGTTGCACCAATTTGCCATCCTACCAGCAATGTATGAGTGTACTTTTCCCCTCACATCCTTGCCAACATTTATTGTTATTTGTATTCTTGATAATTGGCATTCTGACTGGAGTGAGTTGAAATCTCAAAGTAGTCTCAATTTGCATTTCTCTAATTGCTACAGATGTTGAACATTTTTTCATATATTTATTGACCATTTGTATTTCTTCTTTTGAGAAGTATCTGTTTAGTTCCTTTGCCCATATTGATTGGGTTATTAGTGTTGGTTTTTTTTTTTTTTGGTGTTAAGTTCTTTGAGTCCTTTGTGTGTTCTGAACATTTATGCCTATCTGGGGAGCAGGTGGCAATAATTTTCTCCCATTCTTTTGCCTCTCTCTGAATGTTCTTTTTTGTTTCCTTTGCTGTAAAGAAGTGTTTTAATTTTGTGCCATACCATTTATGGTTTTTTAATTTTACTTCTTGTGCTTTAGGAGTCTTTTTAAGGAAGTCAGTTCCTGTGCAGGCATTTTGGAGTGTTGGACCTCCATTTTCTTCTAGCAGCTTCAATGTTTCTGATCTAATTCTTAGGTCTTTGATTCATTTTGAGTTGAGAATTGTGCAGGGTGAGAGGCAGGGGTTAAATTTCATTGTAATACATGTGGATTTCCAGTTTTCCCAGCACCAATTGTTAAAGAGGCTATCTTCCTCCTATGTATATTTTTGCTTCTTTGTCAAGTATGAGGTACTCGACATAAGTACCCACTGTACTTATGTGGGTTTGTCTCTGTGTCTTCTATTCTATTCCACTAGGCCTCATGCCTGTTTTGGTGCCCACAGCATGCTGTTTTTGTTACTGTAGCTCTGCAATATAATTTGAGGATCAGTGTTGTGATGCCTCCTCCTTCAGTTTTCAGGCTAGGGATTGCTTTGCCTATTCTGGATTTCTTATATTTCCAACTGAATCTCATAACTACTTTTTGTAGTTCTGTGAAGAACATCATTGGAGTTTTGATGGGAAATGCATTGAATCTGTACAGCCCTTGGTAGTAAGGCCATTTTGACAAAATTAATTCTGCCTATGCAAGAACATGGGATGTCTTTCCATTTTCCAAGGTTGTCTTCAATTTGTTTCTTTAGTGTTACATAGTTTTTTAAAAAGTTTTTATTTATTTGCTTATTTATTTAGTTTTTTTTTTAACCTGGAATTGAACCTATGGGTAGGCACTTAACCACTGAACCACATCCCCAGACCTTTATATACAGGATCTTGTTGTTTAGGGCTTCTCAAAGTTGCTGAGCCTGGCTTTGAACTTGCCATCCTACTGTCTCAGCCTAATGAGCCACTGGGATCACTGGGAAGCACCACAGTGCCTGGCTTAGGGCTCTGTAGTTTTCACTGTAGAGTTCTGTCACCTTTGTTAGATTGATTGCCAAGTAGTTTTTTCTTTCTTTTGAGGCTATTATAAATGGAATAGTTTCCTAATTTATTTTTTAGCAGATTCATCATTGGAGTATAGGAACATAAATCAGGATTGATTTATGGGTGTTGATCTTGTATCCTATTATGTGGCTGAATTCATCTTGATCTGTAGAAGTCTTCTGGTGGAGTTTTTTGGGTCTTCTAAACAAAGACAATTTGACCACTTCTTTTTCTATTCATATCCCTTTAGATTCCTTCTCTTGCCTGATTGCTCTGGCTCGAGTTTCAAGAACCATGTTAAATAGAAGCTGTGAACGTAGGCATCCTTGCCTTGTTCCTGTTTTTAGGGAACCCATTACACTGTTGAGGGAAGTTCCTTCTATCCTTAGTTTGTCTAGTGTTTTAAACATGAATGGGTGCTATACTCTGTCAAATGCTTTTTCAGAATCTTTTGAGATAATTATGAGATTCTTATCCTTATGTCTATTTATTTGGTCAATAATATAAGTAGATTTCCTTATGTTTACCAAGATTGCATCTCTGGGATGAAACCCACTTGATCATGGTGCACTATCTTTTAAATGTGTTTTTGTATGCAGTTTGCAAATATTTTTTAAAAAAGTGTTTGCATGTATGTTCATGAAGGATATTGGTCTGAAGTTTACTTTCTTTGGGTTTTTTTCCTATTTTATTCATCTTTTCTGAATACCTTGTCTTTGTTTCATTGATCACTCTTCTTTGTGTCCCTATTACATTTTTGCTGTGACATTTATTATGTCTTTCTGTCTTCTGGTTTTGTGTTTAATTTCTTTGTCCATTTTTCAGAACTAAAGATAACAAATTACATTAATTATTTGAGTCATTTAAAATTTTTTTAAATGTAGGCAACTCATTAAAATTTTCTGCTCAGCATTGCTGTATCCCATAAATTTGGTGAGTTGTGTTTCCATTTTCAGTTGATTCAGGCAATATGTAAAATTCCTTCCTTTGACTTTTTCAAAGAACCACTGTTTGTTTCAAAGTGAGTTCTTCCATTTCCATGTAGTTGATAATCTGTAGTGTTTCTCTTACTAATTATTAACAACTAGTTACATAGGGGGGTGCTAATTAAGGCATCAAATAAGAATCTAGATCATCAGCTTCAAGTCTAGTATTTAAGACAATAGATTTTCTATGTGAATTTGTGCCTGAAGATCACCTGCTTTGATTCAAATGTAGCAATTTAAATTTTGAAGGGAAGAAGGCACTGAGTTTCTAATTTTCAAGTAGGTGTGTGAGGGGATTACATAAATCCATCCTGATAGCCATGATTATTTCATAAATCTGGGGAAACCCTTTCTTTCATAAACCTGAGTCACTGTGTAATGAAGAAAATGAACAGATTCTCTAGAATGGGTCACTTAGGGTGCAAATCTAAAATAACCATTTATGTTTATGATGTGTCTGGTCCAGGGCAAGGTCCTATCCTTGGACTAAGTACCTGTACCTGAGGATGAAGACATGTCTAGGAATGTCATACTTGGGAAACAGATTTTACTCTGTGGTCATGGGAACAACTCAACACCACATGTGAAGAAAGTCCAAGAGAGAACCATTTTCTCTAAGGTTATGAATTCGTTTTTCTTTTCCTTGTGACTCAAGAAATCCAAATCTCAGCATTTGAGGAAGACAGACCTGACTCCAAGGACATAAGGCAGTGGGTAGGTTGAACCCCACAGCCTCTGCCTCACAGGCTCACTGAAACCCAGAATGAGAAGCAGTATAGGGAAGGTGTGGGGCAGAGGGCTCCCCAAGCAGAGGAGAAGAACCCCAGGGTGAGGGGAGGCTTGGGTGAGTGGGGGGCCAGGAGGCAACATGGATCAACTGTGGGTTGGATGATCAATGATTCTGCTGCGACAACTGAATTGTCCCTTTCCAACCCCTGAGTGCCTTTCCAGGGACCTCCTCACCAGTTAGATTAAGACATTCATATGATGTGTGGAGATATCTTACCTACAAATTTCAGGCATATTCAGCAAGGAGTTTGTCCTTTCATTCAAATCTGGCCCAGTGTCTTCACGATTGATGACTTAGTGATTCTCGATTAGTCATTCATGCAGGAGAAAGTATATTGATCCACTTGCCACAGCAGGAGTAGTGACACATTCCTGTGATGTCAGCTTTGGTGTTGGCACAGCTGGTCCTCTCCCTCCAGGTCCTTAAGAAGACTCCAAGGAGGAGCCATTCTGTGTCCTCTCAACTTGGTGTTTGAGGGCATTCCTCACCACCAAATCCTTTGGGATTTCCCAATCCTCCCAGGAGATTTGAACATAGATTTTGTTTCCCAGTCTCAACATTAGGGACCTTCTTTCCCCACTCAAAACTACATTCTGCACAGATTGTGTTCACAAATAAACTGACCTCCATGAGCACCCCACTGTTCTTTTCCTTTCAATTCAGAACTACATCCTAAAAAGCGAAGCTATTAAGTAGGGTTTTAGTCACCTGTTTCATCACTCTGACCAAAAGACCTGACAAGAACAATATAGAAGAGGAAAAGTTTCAGAGGGCTCAGTCCATAGATAGCTGACTTTACAGCCCTGGACCTCTGCGTAAGGCAAAACCTCATGGTGGAACCGTAGGGCAAGAGAAGGCAGCTTAATAGTAACAAAAACTACATGGTATTTGCATAAAAGCCAACATATAGACCAAGTGTACAGAATAGAAGTCATGGAGACAAAGCCACCCATCTACAGGCATCTGATCCTTGACAAAGGTGCTAAAAACATACACTGGAGAAAACACAGCCTCTTTAACAAATGGTGTTGGGACAACTGGTTACCCCTTACATAGAGGAATGAAACTAGATGCTTATCTCTCATCCCACACAAACATTAATCCCAAATGGATCAAAGACCTTGGAATTCGACCAGAAACCATTCAGTTTCTAAAAGAAAACATGGGGTTAAGATGCCACCTTTTAGGCGCAGGCAAAGCCTTTCTCAATAGGACCCATAAAACTCAGGAAATAATGAGAATAGTTAATAAATGGAATAAAATCATGTTAAAAATCTTTTCACAACAAAGGCGACATTTGGAATGTGAAGGGAGAACACACAGAATGGGATAAAATCTCTGACAGAGGATTAATACCTAGAATATATAAAGAGCTCAAAAAACTTTATACCCAAAAATCAAATAACCCAATTACTAAATGGGTGAATGAACTAAATAGACACTTCTCAGAAGAAATACAAATGGCCATAAAATACGTGAAAGAAATGTCCAACAGCATTAACAACTAGGGAAATGCAAATCACAACAACACTGAGGTTTCATCTCACTCCGGTTAGAATGGACAGTCATCAATAATAGAAATTTAATAAATGCTGAGATGATGTGGAGGAAAGAGGAAAACCTTCACACTGTTGGTGACACTGCAAATTAGTCCAACTGCTATGGAAATCACTATTGAGTCTCCTCAAAAGACTAGACATGGAAACACCATAAGGCCCAGCTAGCCCACTTCTCAGTATGTACCCTGAAGAATTAAAGTGATATTAATAGGGGACACATGCATAGCCATGTTTATAGCAGCACAATTTACAATAGCCAAACTATGGAAACAGCCTTGGCGTCTATCAACAGATGGACGGACAAAGAAAATATATAGACAGTGGGAATTTTATTCACTCAGAAAGAAAAATTAAATTATGTCATTTGCAGGAAAATGGATGGAACTAGAGACCATCATGTTAAGAGAAATAAGTCAGACTCAGAAAGTTAAGAGTCCTATGTTTTCTGTCATATGCAGAAACTAGAGAGGAAAAAGGGAAAGAAAGGTATGTGTGGATCGCCTAAAAATCAAAGGCAGACAGTAGAGAAAGGGACCATGGGGTGAGAGGCAGCGGTAGAGTGTGAAATGCTGTGCAGTGGCATCGGCTAAATTAGGTTGTATACTGTGTGCGTGTACAAACACGTAACTACAAATCCATCAATGGATACAACCATAATCCCCCAATAAAAAGTATGGAGGAAAAAAAGAAAGCAGTTCAGGCCAGAAAGTAAGCAAAGAGAGATCTTCACTCGCCAGGGATGAAATATAAACAGCCAAGACATGCCCTCAGTGGCTTACTGCCTCCAGCCACACCCTGCCTGCCTAGTCACCACCCAGTCACCACCGCCAGGCATTAATGCACTGCTTAGGTGAAAGCAGCCCTAACCCAATCTCTCATTTCTAAACTTTCACGCAGTGCGTCACCCAGGAGCCCTTGGGGGAAACCTCATCTCTACACCATGACACCCGGACCTCCTAATTCTCAGCAGCAGGCATGGGATGGGTACTCTTCCCAGTGCTGGGGATATGCAGTGGACATAGCCCGAACGGTTCTTCCCTCTTGCCTTTTATTCTAGCAATGCAGGCATGAAAGCGGAGGTCAAACCTAGAGTAAAAGACAACAGCTTTCAATGCACAGGAAGTGAGAAATCAATGAACCCATGTCAATGATATAAAGGGAAAACCCAATAATCTCCAGTGCCATTACAACACAAAATCCAGCTTAGCAACATTTCCAACATCCAGTACATCCCTCACAACGCAGAAAATGCAAAGCGGAGAGTGAAGTGTGAAATGACGCCATAATTTTGAACATAAAAGCCACGCCCCACCCTTGTCATCTGTCTTGTCCACCAATGAGCTGGGAGCATCGAGGCCACGCCCACCACAGTGACACCTAGTCCCGCCCTGGATACGCCTCTCCCGGGCGGGCGTTTCCATGGGTGCCGCTGTTGCTGCCTGAAGCAGTTTCGCGTTGGGTGCTGGCTTCTCGGTCCTACTTACCTACCCCTACTTACTTGGTACCCCCTTTACCCCTCCCCTCCCTGGAATGTCTGAAGAAACCAGACAGAGCAAATTGGCTGCGGCCAATAAGTTGAGAGAACACCAGCAGAAGAACAGTCCTGGTGTTCCTGCAGGAGCAGAGAGGAAGAAAAAGATTAAAAATGCCCTGAGACCACCACTGCTGCTGGTTGTCACTCACCTGCGGATGCAGCCAAAGACCACGCCACTGCCGCACCACCAGCTGCAGAGGACACCGTGTTACCATTACCTGGCGTGTCCCTTCCCCAGGCCCTACTCCACCTGGCATGGTGTCACCGCAGAACCATGATGCTAACGTTGGCCCTAATCTTATGGAGGAAACAAAGACCTTCTCATCAACCCAGAGCTTTGAGAGCTTTCTCAGCAGCTCAGTGGTCTAGTGTGGGAGGCTGCATCCTGCGTCAATGGGGCAGGCCTCACAGGGGCGGCTGACATGAAGGACCTGGAGAGCCAGTACCAAGAGCTAGCAGTAGCCCTGGGCTCCAGCTAACAAACAAACAAACAACTCAGTAGCAAGACAGAGGAATTAAACAGCAGAACCAAGACCTTCTGGATCAGCTGGAAAAAGAGAGGAAGGCATGTCAAGAGCAGTGTGCAAAGGAGCAGGGAGCTGTTAAGGGAACAGTTGTTAAGGGAACTCTGCAAGCAGCCAGGCAGTCTGAGCTTCCCGCCAGCCATCTGCACTCTTCCCCACAGGGTGTGGGAGAACTGGAACAGACTCTGCCCTCTGCACACAGCAGAATCAGGCAGACAGACACAACACAGAGCAACCAAAGAGACAGAGGCCCTCATCCTGGAGCTGGACAAGAAGAACATAAACAACGAGGGCCTGAAGCAGCAGGGCCCAGACTGCAAGAGAGGCTCCATGTCCTACTGGCAGAGAAGGCAGCTATGCAGCTGGGCTGGAGTTGCTCCAAAAGAACCTGGAGATGTCTGAGCTCCTGCTGCAACAACTCTCTAGCGGGTCTGAAGCCCCTGGTAGTAACCAGCAGCCACAGCAGGCTCTAGAGGAGCGGGCACAGCTGGAGAAACATGTGGAGCAGCTGAGGGAGTCGCTGAAGCAACTGCAGAGGGAGAGAGACCACTGTGCAGAGAGCCTGAGAGGAGAGAGTGCCACGTGGCAGCAGAGGATGCAGCAAATGTCAGAGCAGATGTGCACATTGAGGGAGGAGAAGGAAGAGAGTGAGAGTCAGGTACAGGAGCTGGAGACCAACTTGGCAGAACTGAGAAGCCAGATGGTGGGGCTCCTGCGCCCAGAGTCCCCAGCAGGGCCCTCCAAGGCAGAGCAGTGGCTGCAGGCAGAGGCTGAGCAGCTGCAGAAGGAACTGGAGAACCTGGCTGGACAGCTTCTTGCCCAGGTGCAGGATAACAATAGTCTGAGTCACCTGAATCTGTAGCAGGAGGAGCAGCTGCTGGAGCTGGAGTGGGCAGTGGATCGTGGGGGCGGAAGGTGGAGGAGCTAAAGCAGATCCTGGAGAGCCTGCAGGAGGACAGCACCACCCTCAGCTGCGCACTCTTACAGAACCTGGAGCTCAAGGAACAGCTGGCTGAGCTCCACAGCTGGCCTGGCTTCCTCAGGCTGACTAATGAGAACATGGAGCTCACCAGTGCGCTGCAGTCCAAGCAGCATGTCAGGAAGCAGCTGGGCAGGAAGCTGGGTCAACTGCAGGAGAAGCTGGGAGAGCTGAAGGAGACGGTGGAGCTGAAGAGCCAAGAGGCCCAGGGTCTGCAGCAGCAGGGAGACCAGTACTCGTCCCTCTTGCTGCAGTACTTGGCGGCCTCAGCAGCTGACCTGCGAGAAGGAGGTGCTACAGAAGCATGTCCTGCTGCAGACTCAGCTCATGGACCGGCCGCAGCACGAGGAGCTGCAGGGCGAGATGGCAGTGGAGATGGCCCGCCAGGAGTTGCAGGAGACCTGGGAGCGCCCAGAAGCCACCAGTCAACAGAACCAACAGCTGCAGGCCCAGCAGAGCCGCCTGGCTGACCTGGAGATGAGGATGGACTGGACAAGGAAGAAAGGGATGAGGAGGCTCCGCAGCCCCGCTTGACATTCCCAGAGGACTAGACAGCCGAGAGGCCACGGTGGCATTTTTTAATGCAGTTCTAGACAGTGCCGAGGCAGAGAAGGCAGGGCTGCGTGGGCAGCTGGCTCACCTGGCAGCCCCATCCCAGAGTGAGCACACACAGCAAGCCCTGGCCCCCAGGAGTGGGGACAACGGTGTGTCTGGGGAGAGCCCCCAGGCGCTACAGGAGGCCCTGGGAAGCTGCAGTTGCATTTCTTGGAGGTCATGCAGGAGAAGGTGGAGCTCAAGGAGCAGGTGGAGGGACTGGAACATGGCTGCATGCAGCTCTCTGGAGAGACTGACGCCATTGCAGAGTATATTGCCCTGTACCAACAGCAGGGGGCAGACCTGAAGGAGCACCAGCAGGAGGAGGAGGAGTCCATTAGCCAGCTGGCCCAGGACAAGGAGGAGGTGAAGGTAAAGTTGCTGTAGCTGCAGGAGCTGGTGCTGCGGCTGGTGGGGAGTACAGTGAGTGGCAGGGTAAGCTCCTGGCAGTGGCCCAGAGTCCTGCTGGGGAGCCCACTGCAGGGCCCGCAAGCCCCCAGGAAACTGGAGCAATTGGCATGGGAGAGGTGAGTCTGGCTGACAGCGTGGTGGCAGCACAAGGAGAGGCCGGGGCGGCTTCTCCCGTGAGAACCGCACTGCCCAGCAGATCTTGAAGCTGCTGCATGAGATACAGGACCCACAGGACACCTCGGCCTGGGCACCAACCTGTGTCCCATTCTTCTACCGGGCAGAGGAGAATGACCAGGTGAAGATCATGGTTGTGTAAGAGACGATCGGTTAATGCCTGGAGACGTGGGACCATGGCCTTTTCTCCAACCTGTCCCTGCCACCCTGACCCTGCCACTCCTTCCCAGTGACCCTTTTACCCTGATAGAAGCTGTAAGACCCCTATCCAATGGGGGACAAGCAGCTGCAGACCTTTGCCACTTTGGCTAGGGCTGAGTCTTAATTTCTGGACTCCAGTTGCAGAAAGAGAGTCAGAGGGCCGTATTGTAAGCAGGCTGCCTTTCTGGAGGGGCAGGGGCTCTGGTGGCCCCCTTGCCCTCACCAATCAGGCCTTCATTTAGGGGGCTCCACCCCCTTACACAGAGGCACTTTGGGGCAGGAAAGTTGGGCAGTGTTTCCATAGCCTTTAAGATGGGGCTCACTGCGGGCGGGGCGGGGGCAGCGTCCGGCGGGCAGTTCTTCATTCAGCAGGGCTCTCATCGCTGGGCCAGGTTAGCTGGGCAGCCTTCTCATAGGTCTTGAGACAGGTGGGGTCACCATAGGCTAGGCAAGGTCGGAGTGGGTGCAGGCAGTCCTGGGGGCTCCCATCCTCAGAGGTATCTTGGGCAGGGACACTGGGCAGAGTTCTCAGGCCCTGTGACAGTTGGGACTAACTGTAGACCAGTCAGGGCAGAGGCTGTGGGGGCTGGGGCCTCCCCTCCCCCAGTGGATATATTGTCCCTGTGTCACATTTTGTATTTTCTGGGGTAGCGCTGCCCCCCTGTATCATTGTTGGAGCTGGCAAATGGAGAGGAGGTTCTAATAATTAGTTGGGATTGGAAATCTTATTTATTTATCCTATATAGAGTAGGACAAAGGAGGGAGATGGGGCCTGGTTGTGGTGCCCTGGTGATGCAGCTCCTTCCTGTTGATTTTGCTTTAAATGGATTTAGCCATAAAAATTAATAAAAATAAATATGAAAATACAGCCTACTATGTTCCTTTTTAAACAAATATTCATGGGGAGAAATAGATGTCTGCACTAAAGATTTCTGAAAAGATAGAAAAATTATTTTCACTTGACAAAATTAAATTGCACGTGTGATTCCAGGATTACACATTGCATAAGCAACCTTATCAAGACAAAACACAAAATACTTAGAAATAGAGAACAGAAACAGATGGAAATACAAGATAAAAGAAAAATTTTTAGCATTTAAAGTAACATTCAGATAGTTGTGAGACTATAGATGAAAATGAGTTGTAGAATACATTTTAGGGTATTTAAGTGTCCATTCCCTCTGACTGCTCACTGATGAGAGATGGAAAATCTTGGGAGTGACCCCGTCCTGGTTCTCCAGCAGGTGTGGCAGGGGCAGGTCAGGGTGTTGAGCATAAGGGAAATGACGAGATCCCTGGTATGAGCTGCTGGGTGACTGAGGAGTCATCCCCAGGGCAGGGATCTTGCTGGGACAACAAAAAACAAGACAGCAAGCAGAGTTTTATTTTTGTAAACCATTAGGAGAGAAGTGGTCAGCATCGTCAGCCAGTGTCTGGAAACCATGAAGATAGCAAGTAACTCTTTTAAGCTTAAGGAGAATTCAACTGTTCAGTAGTTTGTGAGTGGAGGTCATTTAAGGCTTTGGAAACATCCTCAGTGCTGTTAGAAATATTTAAAAATTGTTATTTTGTGGTAGCATAGGTACCCCTTTAAGCTATATTTAAGATCTTTAGTTTCATCAGCTTTAGTAAAATAGATTTTTTTAGCATCCCCTCTGTGTTTACTATCAGGATCCATTTAGCTGTGTCACTTAGCACTGTCATATGCCATACTGCATCTTTTATACCAGTCTGAGGGGTAAAAGCTGGGGTGAGATCATCTTAAGGACAACGCATGTGACGTCCAGGAATAGAAACACAGAGATTTTTTAGGTCTATAATATGTGGTTTACCTGGTCTTTGACTCTGGCAAAGTCTTTCATGATGATTGCTGTTGGGCATTCCTGTAGGAGGACCCTTCCTTACAGCCTCCTGTGGTATTTATCTCGTTAGGGCTGACAAGGACACATTTCCAGTTACACTACAAGGATGGTTTCCTTCCTTTTGACTGTGTTTGCACAACTGTGTAGTGATGATACTTTCCTACCTGGTTTTTAAAATCAAGTTGGTCAAAAGTTGTCTTTATTTTCAGCTACTGTTAAGGTCAGCTGAGTTTCCTCAGGGGTCACTCCTGGGAACTCACGGGAAGCCTCTGATTTCCTCCAGCATTCCCACACCGGTGGTGTTGTCTTCCATGGTGGACCAGAGTCTTGCTCAACACAAAATGAACTTAAGAGCAAAGACATATTCAGTTTTTATAATATCTTTCAGCCAGAAAACATAATTTGTTCAATGACAATAGTGTATCTTTGGAATCTATTTAGCCTCTGCAAAGTCCCAGAAATTCAGTACCTCAAACAGACATGAAAATCCTTCATAAGGGTTGCTTTCTTTTACAGGTCTTTATCACCTTTAAACACCTTTTACAATGTCCCAAATCTTTCCTTCATTTTGTATTACAATCTGTTATTTTGAGATCACAGTAATCTTTAGAATGAGAAACAACAGCCAGCACATGAACTGTGAATGAGCTGTCATTGGCTGCACTGTGAGAAGGAGCAGGCTGGGAGGCTGGCCTCATCCCAGGGAGGCTGGCCTTGGGCAAGTCTCAGTCAGTTCAAGTGTTAGTTTTGAAGCTGACTGTTATGCCATCATCAATCCAAAAAGCTCTCACATACTGTTTTCTGAGTCTCTCTGAATATCAGTTTAATATAATATACCACACAGCTAAAGCATGAATCAAAGTTAAGAGAGCTCTTAACTTTCTTAAGGAAAAAGTGGAAAAATGTTCCATGTTCCAAGATGCTCATTTTTTAACCAATCAGGACTCCCCTACTCACTTTCCAAACATAGATTTAAAATTCCACCCCAATGTGAAAGTGTAATTAAATTATAACCTACACACACATATATATGATATACATACACACATATATGTATGTATGTGCCATACATAAGTTATTGATAACAGGTCCCAGTCACTGAACTTTAAACGACATAAGACATTCCCAAACAAATGCGTTGCTTTACATTTAAAAAAAGTGCATACTTGAAGAACATGAATATATTCAATAAAAAATCCAGTACTAAATTGCATCAAAATTACACAGATGTTCTTATATTACCTTACATTTGACATTTAGAGTAAAATTTAGAATCCACAGTATATGTGCTGTGAACAAGTTATATCGTTAACTTTGACCAAACATTCTTGTGTATTTCCACAATGTCAGAAGTTCATGAATATGTGTGGATAGGTACAGATGTAGATATAGATATTTCTTTATCTTGGACAAAGGCACCAAGAATACACATTGGAGCAATGACAGTCTCTTCCACAAAAGATGCTCAAAAAACAGGTGCTTTCAGGTGCAGTAGTTCATGCCTGTAATCCCAGCACTCTGGAAGGCTGAGGCAGGAGAATCATGAGCTCAAAGCCAGCCTCAGCAATGGCAAGGCACTAAGCAACTCAGTGAGACCCTGTCTCTACATAAAACACAAAATAGGGCTGGGGATGTGGCTCAGTGGTCAAGTATTCCTGAGTTCAATCCCCAGTACCAAAAAAATAAAATAAAATAAAATAAAAGAAAAATAAAAGAAAGAAAGAAAGAAAGAAAGAAAGAAAGAAAGAAAGAAAAGCAGGTGCAGTGGTGCACACCTGTAGTGCCAGCAGGTCAGGAGGCTGAGGCAGGGGCATGGTGAGTCCAAAGCCAGCCACAGCAACTTAGAGAGGCCCTAAGCAACTCAGTGAGAGCCTGTCTCAGAACAAAAAATAAAAAGGGCTGGGGATGTGGCTCAATGGTTAAGTGCCCCTGGGTTCCATCCACAGGAACAGAAAGAAGAAAAAATTTCTTTAAATATATATAAAACCTTTATACACACACACATATATACATATATGTATGCATATATATATCTAAGAAAGGGTTTAAAAGTTAAAAATAATGTTCAGATAGTTTGGAGAATAAAGAAATATGAGTGGAAAGTTACAATATATCTGGAAATTAATGAGTTGATCAAACTATGGAACACCACCCACATCAGTGTCAAAGGCATTTGAATTTATAAATGAAGTGTGAAGCAAAGTAAATTGAATGGAATTAAAGAGATGGCAACTACATACCAGCTCTATCTTTGTTTCATTCCCTATTAATGCACATAATAATTGTGTATACCTGCAGAGTACAATGTTCTTTCCATACCTGAATACACTGAGTAAATGTGAAACTTCAAAGTTGCCATGTCATTATGGTGAGAACATCCGAAGCCCCTACTCTATGTTGAAATGTACACATCATTACTGTTATAGCCACATGGGTGGAACTGGAGGACATCTTTTTAGGTGAAAAAAGCTGTGCCAAAAATGGCAAGTGACTTTGTCATATTAAAGCAAAGACTTAGCCCTCTACCATCACTGCTGGTTCCATGAAGTGACAGGAAGTGAGTCCACACATGGGTCTCTGTCACCCTTGCCAATAGCAAGTCAAAATGAAATTTGTCCATTAGTGTGAAATTGCTCTTGCCCCACGGAGAGGTAGGCATTCAGTTTCTAGTTCCTAATATTAAAAGCAAACATTATATAAAATAAAAACCTCATGGCCAGAACCTCAATCCACACACTGGAAATGTTAAATATTATAGACCCCCAAGCTTTGTTGGCACTCTTCTGAATCTTTCACATGGACGCGTGCACACACACACACACACACACACACGCACAGACACACCACTTTAAATTCAGTTGTTTCCAATACATTAACAAAGAGGTATGTTGTTGATCATTACAAGTGGCCACACAAATATAAACTTTAACTTCAAAACATAAACCTTCTACATCCTTGCCAACATTTGTTACAGTTTTATTTCTTTGGTGATATTCATTGTAAGTGGTGTGAGCTGGGATCTTGGTCTGGTTTTAGTTTGCATTCCCTGATAACTAACAGTGTCCAGCACTTTTTCATGTATTAGTTGGCCATTTATATTTATTCTACTGGGAAGTGTCTGTTCAAATCCTTTGCCTATTTTTGGATAAATAAACTCTATGCTGTCTCAGGAGCATTTTACCTCTGAGCTACATCCCAGCCCTTTTCATTTTTGAGACAAGTTCTGTCTACGTTGCTTAGGGCCTCACTGAATTGCTGAGGCTGGCTCTCAACTTGGGATCTTCTCAGGCTCTGGAATCTCTGGGATTACAGGCTTGTGCTTGGATGCTTAACTAGAGTTGGAGTTTTTGAGGAAATTGAGTTTTCCTGCTTTTGAATGGCCCTCTGTGAGCTTTTTGAAGATTTTGGTGCTTTGGGTACTGGGTGCCAGGGTCATTGCAGTGGAGACAGTTTTGGCAACAAGAGAGAGTCCAAGCAAAGGGTAGGGTGTGACCTGATTTAGAAACACTAGTTTTTCTGAAGAGGATGGGATCACAGCTGAGGAAGGTATTGACTCACCAAGGCCTCATCTTCCAGGTGCTGTCCTGTCCGGTGAGGTTCCTTGTGGTTTTCAGTCACCTTCATTATCCTCTTCCTACTCTGCCATTCATGACTATGGTTTGGATGAGAGGTGTCCCCAAAAGCTCATGTGTGAGACAATAAAGAAAGTTTAGAGGAGCAATGATTGGGTTATGAGAGTCTTAACCCAATCGGGGAATCAGTCCCCTGATGGGATTAACTGAGTGCTAACTGTAGACAGGTAGGGTGTGGCTGGAGGAGGTGGGTCCCTGGCAGTGTGCCTTTGGGGTACATATTTTGTGTCTGGCGAGTGAAGTCTCCCTCTGCTTGCAGATCATCATGTGAGCTGGTTCCCTGGGCCACACTCTTCCACAACGAGGTTCTGTCATCTGGAGCCCTGAGGAATGGGGCTGGCTGTCTTTGGACTGGGATTTCTGAAACTGTGAGCCTCCATGTAAGGAGGGTGCTCCTTAAAATTTTTCTGCTCATGTCTTTTAGTCAGAGGAGGGAAAGAAGATGACTAAAATAATGGCTGATTACTAACTGACAGTCCCCCTGTAAGACTTAAATCCCTACATGTCTTTAGAGTATCTAGGCACTGATTCAATCTAACTTTTTCCTGGTAAGAAAGGGTGAATTTGGACAAAAAGACCCAAAGTTCTCATTCTGTATCACATGCGACATTAATAGTTAAGAGTATGTAGCACCATGTCATCCAGACAATTGGGATCCATAGAGGCTTTGGCCTGTAAATTTTGTACCTGTCTCAAGTTATCATCTATGTGTTTGTTCAGTCTATCATGTTTGTTCATGAAAGAGTGGAAGATGTGATTGGGAACATTTAGGGGGCCTATTCCCATAGTGGTGTTTGTTTGGAGGTGTATGGTAGAAACATCATACACCTTCACATTTTTGAGAAGACATGGTGACCTTCCATGTATGATTAATCATAACACAGTCATTGTGTATAGATATATATATCAGTGTCATTGTGGCCTAGGGCAGAGATGTTTGCTGTCACATTGGAACATGCAACAAAACGGTAGTTACCTAGATTATAAGAGTCTAAATGGAATAAATGTAGTCTGTACCTGCATAAGGAAAGCTCTGGTTGTGGGTCATGTAAGGCCATATATTGCAGTGGGGACAGTTGTGTCAAAGACTCAGTACTATACAGTTTGCCATCAATCCAGATAGTATGTTCCCCTGGCAATACTGTAAGTTCACCAATTTTGCTGGGGTATTTATATGCCTTATAGCCTGTGGCCTTTTTAAGTATAGAGATTTGCAAAAGATTTATCAAGCAAAAATCTTGATCACATCCAGAAGGGTTTGCAGGGTCCAAGAAAGATTTGGATGCAGCAGTCTGTGCAGCAATGCCTGTTCTAAACATTTCTTTCTTTCTTTTTTGGTACTGGGGATTGAACTCAGGGGCATTTGACCACTGAGCCACATCCCCAGCCCTATTTTGTGTTTTACGTAGAGACAGGGTCTCACTGAGTTGCTTAGTGCCTTGCCATTGCTGAGGCTGGCTTTGAACTCGCGATTCTCCTGTCTCAGCCTCCCTAAGTGCTGGGATTACAGGCTTGAGCCACCGCACCCGACTCTAAACATTTCTTGTAAGTCTGTGTAGGTTTGAACAAGCAACTGTCTCATAGTAGCACAAGTATTTACCTTATGTAGTTTGTCAGCTGGAGCCTCTAATGCCTTTTTAGTGGCCTTATCATCTTCATATATTGCCTTGTAGGAGTCTGTGAGGATCTTAGTTTGAATATTAATATTAGTAAGTAACGAAGATGAGAAGGAGAGTGAATCAGATAGGGCTGTGATAGTTTCCACCTGTCTCTCCTGTAAGTTAGATATTTTGTCAACAGCTATATGTAAATTTCTTATCTCATGTGCATTGATGAGTACGCCTGTGTCAGGTCCCGCTATGGCGATCCATTCAAATTGAAGTAGTTTTCTGGGTCCTATCAAGGGAAGGTGAGGGAGTTGTGGCAGGTAAACAGGTGTATCGGGTGTGCAGTATGGTGCAAAGGAGGGGAAGGTAGGGCACAAAGGTCAAGGTGGATGATGAGCTTGCGTATGTTCGGTTGGACCAGCACCGAAAGTGGGGTACGCACATCAGGGACATAAAGTGGGTCAGGAAATGTAAGAGGAGGGTGTTTAAGCCTCCTGCGAAAAGCAAAGGCAGGTTTATAATGAGCTGTAATGAAGTGATGGGTAGTAGCATAACAACCACGCAAAGAATGCATGGCCCAGGGGAATTGTGTGACACGTAGCATCTGGAGAAATAAATGGGGAAAACATTAGATTTTTGTTCAAGCATATGTAAATGCATGGTGGTGGTGTGATTCACTACCGGGCCGTGGGCCACCATTCACTGTTGAGCAGAAGGAGCATCTGGAGTGCAGATGGCCAATTTGAAAGGTGATGAGCGTGTAGATTTTGGAAAGCTTGTCCGTGGGTGGTCCAAACGGTAATGGAGGGCTGTCTGCTTCCTTAATGTGGTAGCTTAGGGTGCCATTAAGGAAGCTGATGGGGCAGTGAGAGAAAAAGACAGAAGAAGCATGGACTAAAGGAGGGGGCTAGTCCAAGGAGGAAATATTATAGTGGGCAGGAGAACAACTGGAAGACTTATGGTTATGAATGGGTTCTTCCGAAACATCTAAGGGGAGGAATGAATCAAGAGAGGAGTTATGGGAATGGAAGATGTTATTGCACACTTGGTGAATATTTAAGGTATGGTAGCAACATGGGGTAAACATCCTTTGGTGGAACTTGGATGTATTTACCAGAGGTCAAACAAGAGGAAGGTGTGGAGGTTAGAATTGATCCACCTTTTAGGTAAAATTGTGTAGGAAAGATTGAAACGTAGTTTCAAAAGGATTAGAAATCCAGTACATCGGCCTAGAATTTGGGTTATGCCAGGGAATGTAAGCGCTCCCATTAGAATAGAAGATCCCAGATGCATTGGAAGAAAACATGGTATTGTCATCCTGGGTGTTTTGAATGTTGATTTGTATCATAGTTGTGGTACCCTCGTAAGTCCTAATGAGGTACAGATGTAAACCATCAGAAGAGAAACTGACAGAAGTATTTAGAAAAGGAAAGAGTCCAGGAGGTAATGAGAATTGGTTTGTATGAGCTTTGGAGTTTAGAAAACAAATAAAAGATGGTGTTGCATGAAATGTGGTAGAATAGTTAAGTTGAAGGTCAAGTCTGGAAATATCTGGTATAGAGAGCGCTAACGCGCAAAACTGAGAGAGGCAGGCACAAGGGGGTCTTGGCAGAGGCTTTATCGGTGCCATGTTGATGGGTTGTGGTACTACGTCTGTTAGGGCCACTGGGAAGTGCCAGTATTGAGTACCGAGTGCTGCATACTGATGTTGCACATTCATGAGTGGTTGGGAAACATTATAAATCCGTGGGTCCAGGAGGCATTATGGTGGTATATTTCCAATTGAGAGAAGAATGGTAGGTTTGGAAAGTTGACCACACATAACACTAAAGTGTTTGGGTTGTTGAATTCAGGGTGTACCTTAAAGAAGTCCATTAGGTAGGCAGTCAAAACCAGAGGGTTCTGGGAGTTGCTGGATGCTTCACGGGAAGTTAGGTGGGACAGTCCAGTCAGAGACATCCAGAAAGTATGGGGTGTTTGAGTTGTAATCCTCTCTTTCCCCTGTTTTGTCATTTGAGGCAAATGACCACCTTTGTATGGTCATAGTAGTCATAATTGTCGTTTCCACAAGTGAGGCAGGGAAAATAAAAAATTGAGTTCCATAAGGAGAAAAGTTTTACTTTGGCAGCCAAGTTACAATAGAATGATGGGCTGCGGTTCATTATTTCTATGTATGCATAAATGGTGGGATTGCCACTGTAGTTGAATGAACTCAAATTATAGGAAGATGAAGGTAATGAGTGAAAGCAGTGTGGGTCATATGCTGAAGCTGCAGTAATTTGTCTCCATGCTTCAAAAGAAGAACAATTATGGGTATGCGGTCAACCTCATTAGTGAGGTTTGGTGTATTACCTAAGAAGATTTGATGCCATGAGCCAAACTATTTGGTGGCTGCATAATATTGAGTGCAATATATTGAATATGTGTCTGCAGAATGCATACTCAGGCAGAAAAAGTTTCAGGTTGTATTATGTATGATGATGGCCATGTGTGCTTTTCCAAAAATGGAGCACTTTGGATGAATTTACATATGTTCATGGTGTTGGAGTAACATGCATAAAGTTCCAGGAATGTGGGACTTGTGAGTCTAAAGGGATGTCCTCCTCATTAGTAGGATTATTGTCAGATGAACTGGCATTGTGTGGCCAGATCATATGGTGGAGGAGGAGAAGGAAATACAGTCAGTATCCATTGGAATGATGATCTGATGTTGAGAAGCCCAATGTTGCAGGTGTTTTTGCAGCAAATATACTATAGAGACAAATGTGGATGGTGATTGGTCAAGGGAGACTCTTGGGGGCAATTGTGCTAGAGGGTCAGAGATCCTGTGGGGTATGGCTGAGTCGAGGGAGACTCTTGGGAGCAGCTGTGCTATGGGGTCAGAGATTATGTAGGGCTTGCCTGAGGAGTGGGTTGGAGTCAAATAAAAAATGGGGAGGTGTGATAGGTGTGAACATTGTGTTGGCCTCACAGTATCACAATACCTGTATCCGAATTAGCTGCAGCCATAACCTCCGGTGTGATATCCTGAGGTTTTATCAAGGGGCTAACATGCATCATGTGACAAACAATGTAGAAGAAAAAAGCAATAAAAGGGATCAAAATGAGAAAAATCATTGTGAAGGAGGTGAGGGAGGCATCACATTGGGTGACTGGGAGGAAGTTGGGGAAGGGATCCAAGGCCAGGAAAATGGCCACGCCATAGACATGCAGAGATAAAGGGAAACATTCAATGCCACGTTTCACAATAAGTATGCAAGGAACCAAACAGTAGGTGTAGAGGGTGGGAGGAGAAGAAATAGGGTTGGGCAGGGGTCAGGCCAGTAAAAGCTCCTAGAAGCCAGAGGTCCTCAATGAGATCCAATCAACACCTGGGTGGGAGAGAGTTGGTCAAGGTCTATTGAAGGGAGTTGGTGCAATTCGTCCCTGAGCAATGTCAAGAAATTCTCAAAGGAAACCCGAGAGAGAGACATTTAAGTTCACTGTAAGGTTTCTATGAGGCAGAACGTGTAATTCACTAGGAATCTGTGTTGTCAGACTTGGGAGTACTCAGTAGAGTTTGCGGAGGTGCCGTGCTGGCAAATGGTAAAATGTGCAATCAAGACGAGGGCTGAAAGTAAGATGCAAAGGAAGCTGATAAAGTAGATAAATGCAGAAATAGCTCTCCAAGGCCAAAGCAGAGTCACAGGTGATCTTCATGGAGAGAAAGAGATGTTTCTGCGTTTAGTCAACTGGAGGTGGCCTTTGGCGCCAGTCGTCCAAAAGCAGTTTCCATCCGCAGGTGAGTTCCTGGATAACCTCAGCGAACAGGCCACATCGTCCTCCTGTGAGCTCTCAGGCACTTGGGGCAGCTGCCCGCTCGGGAATGCCACGCAGAGCTGAGAGCTGGCCGGCTGAAGGGGGCCAAGTCACTGGGCTCCTGGAGGCAGCTGTGCTTGCTGGGACAGCCTTCCTTAGTGCCCTGCCAGTGAGACTTGACCTGGCGCCGCTCGACACCCTGGGCACCTTTCCCTCTTTTCACTGCCCATCACAGTTCCCAAGGTTTCAGAGAAGTCAAAGTGCGCGGCAGAAGTCCCAGGGATTCAACATTGACCAAAGGCTTCCGTTGGACTCACACACCCACAACGTGATTCCATGATCCCCGAGCGCTTCTGTTTGCAGGGCACCACTTTCAAAGCGCTTCTGGAACTGCTAAGGGCTTCTCCTTAGTTCGCAATACAAAGGATTCACAGATGTCAAAGGCTTTCAAAGAGGCTTTAAGGTCCATCTGGCTGCCTGAACCACAGAGCCTGCCCAGCGACATGGAAGCTTAAAGTTGAAGAACTAACAACTTAGCCAGCATTACAAAAGGTACCTAAAGGAATTCTGCATAGAAAAGAAGATGAACAATCAACAGAGCAAGGGGAGTAATAAATCTCCTTAGAAGAAAAGACAAGCAAGTGAGAGTTAGGATTTAAGCAAACATTAGCAAGAAATCAGCAAGAGCAATTTCACTTAATGGGGCAGATTCCTTTTTTCTTTCTTGTGGAAAGAGCACCTGGCAGTGCTGGTAGAGGGCTGAATCTTTGCTTTAATAGAATAAAGGTACTTGCCATTTTTGGCACCACTTACTTCACTTAAAAAGATGTCCTGCAGTTCCTTACCTGTGGCTATAACAGCAATGATTTGTATATTTCAAAATAGAATAGGGGCTTTGGATGTTCTTGCCGCAATACGTGGCATCTTTGAGGTAGTAGAGTTGCTCAATGAATACAGGTGTGGAAATATGAGATTGAACTCTGCAGTATACACAATTACTATGTCAATTAATAGGAAAAGAGAAACAAAGATAGAGCTGGTGTGTAAGTGCCCTTCCTTTTATTTACATTCGATTTACCTTATTTCACACTGTGGTTGATTTATAGATTCAAATGCCTTTGACCCAAATATAGGTGTTGTGTCATAGTTTGATCAACTCATTAATTTCCAGGTCTCTTGGACCTTTCTACTCCTATTTGTCTTTATTCTCCAAAGGAGCTGAGTATCATTTTAAATTTCAAAATCTGATATTTTCTCTAGGTTTTTGTTCTCTAGTTCTAAGTATTTTATATCAAATCTCAAAAATATAACTTATAAAATGTGTACTTAGGAAATATTATATATGAATATTAACTTTGTATATTTCAGGAATATTTTATGGGAGCATCTATTCATTCCCATGACTATTTAAAAAGGAAACGCTATAGAGCTGGATTTTCATATTTTATCACCTAATTTATATCACTGTTAAATTTGTAATTTCCTGAATTTAAATCTTTAATTTACATTTTTATTATTAAAAATTTAAAAAAATAAGGAAAGTCGACAGGTTTTAGAGAAATTTTTTCACTAAAGCACTAGACTGATTTAAGGAGAAACTATCTGAGACAGAAGGATCGCAAGTTCAAAGCCAGCCTCAGCAATGGTGAGGCGCTAAGCGACTCAGTGAGACCCTGTCTCTACATAAACACAAAACAGGGCTGGGGATGTGGCTTAGTGGTCGAGTGCCCCTGAGTACAGTCCTCAATAGGGGAAAGAAAAAAAAAAAGGAGAAACTATCACCCTATCTACACACAATAGCTCTAGAATGGCAGTTGGATCAGTCACCTTTTAAGGTCATGTGACAGCGCCCCAAGCCAGTCATCCGAACCAAATCACATCTGATCCAATCATCTCTGGAATGCTTTGAAACTCACCGCTTAACATTTCGTCACATTAAATACCTTGATATATACACATGTGAGAACTCAAAGAAATTCCTTGTACAATTGTCCACATATGGCTTTATCCTCCACCTTGGCTTTTCAGATGACTGACTAAATGCACATTAAATGGACTTGGTGGTACATACTTTAATCTCAGGGACTCAGGAGACTGAGGCAGGAGGGTTGCAAGTTTGAGGGCTGCCTGAGAAATTTAGCAAGGCCCTGTTTCAAAATAAAAAATGAAAGGACCAGAGATGTGGCTCAGTGGTAAAGCTTCCTGTGTTGAATTCCCAGTAGCTGAATAAACAAATAAATATATACATAAATAAAAATAGTCCACAGAAGTGTCAGTGTGTTGTCAAAGACACCTCTAGTTTATTCGCTTGCATGGTGGTTTACTAGTTACCTATACAGGTGAACTGAGATTTTAAAAATTTCCTTATTTCCCATTGATCGACATCAGTAGTTTTTAGCTCTCAAATACCTTCCCCTCTACACTTTCAGGATCTACCTATATTCCTCATTTTCTCAGACCAACGTGAATTAGAAATAGAACAACATCCTATTACATAAGAGAAAAACCTGAAAAAACAGAGGAAGATTTACAATTTCTTATCATCAATTATCATTTTTACCATGCTCTTTGAACAACGGTCCCTTCTCTAATTTTGTGCTGAGATCCAGCAAACATGATGTTGTCACCACAAAGGAAAGGCTGACTGGGGGTTCCTCTATCCATTTCCCTCCACGTTTCACCAGCCTCACATTCAACCGGATTCCAAATATGAGGATGATCCTTGTTCCATGTCATTTTTTTAAAAAATCTTTGTTAGTTATACCTGGACACAGTGTCTTTATTTTGTTTCTTATTTTTATGCAGTGCTGAGGATCCAACCCAGTGCCTCACACGTGCGAGGCAAGGGCTCTGCCACTGAGCCACAACTTCAGCCCCCCAGTCATCTCTTTTTCAGTTTTCAGTCTGCTGCATGGAAATAATGGAGCCATTGTTTGGAGGTTGAATTCAGGTAGGAGTGAAGGAGGGAGAAGAAGAAAAGTGGCTACAAGGTTTTTCCAATTCTGTGTAACACACTGGGACAAACTCAGTGGTTAAAAGAAAGGAAGTCGCTGATCTGTAAGTTAGGATTCTAGGTGCCAGCACTCCGGGGCCTCTGTAACCCCCTCCCAGACCTCCAGCAGGTGCTGGCGGGGGCTGTGATCTCAGCAGAGGCTGCTGATCCTCTTCATAGCCCTCAGCCTGGTGGAAATGTTCCTTCCCTGTGGGCTGTGGACCTCAATTTCCACACTCTGACTTCTGTTCCCTCTGATATGTCCCTGTCCCTTTCTATTCCATGAGGTGTCTTTTGTTTTTTTCTTCTCTTTCAGGGGAGGGAAGCCAGGGTCTCCTGCTTGCTGGTTTGCACGGTCCCACTGCCTCACCTCCAACCCCACGTGCTTCTTTAACGCCTGCTAGAGACCTTCCTGGGGTTCAAAACTCTGCCTTAAATTCCCCTTTAATAATTAGGAAGATAAAAATATCAGGCTCACCTGGCAAACTTAGGTGCGCTCTGGGTTTTTCCCTTTGATTAACTGACAGTGAATGGAAATTGTACCTGCAGAATCCCTTCATCATTGCCACAAAGCACGGCCCAGCCCTGAGAGTGGGTAGTGCACAGAGCCCTGGACAGTGAGTTACTTCTTCAACACAATGACCTTCTGCTCTCCAGCCAACACAGAGACAGTGTGAGCTCCCGGGTTCCTGGAGAAGCTCCTCAGCATTCAGCAGAAAGAGCTGGGACTGAAAAGATGAAATGTGGTGTGAGGGGAGGTAGAGGCGACTGCAGCTGGGGAGGTTTTCTATGGAGCCATGGGCTTCACTTCTGCCTGGGGCCCGATGAGTCTGGCCCTCTCTACATGCTGCAGGCTGCAGGCAGGGCTGTTTGGTCAGATCCGGAAACCTGGCTGGTACCTGGGGGTTGAGAGCCTGATCATGGAAGCAGCCTGGGCAATGTTAAGGGAGACACACTGTGGCTTTTGGACTGCTGTCTTCACCAGGAGGACAGAGTCTGCTCTGAGTGCCTTAAAGGTGCCTGGCAGGTGCCATTGCCAGGCAATCCTATTTTTTTTGGCCCAGGAGGTGAGTAGGAAGCCATTTCAGAGCTTTGGATGGGAGACAAGCAGGGCAGAGTGTTCTCATGCTGGTGTTATTGGCAGATGGGAGAGAGTGGGGTTCAGGACAGAACTTTTCCTCATAACGTGGAAGCACATGGGCCTGCTTGGATGCTGGGGGAAAGGCAAACATAAAATTCTCACTAGTACTTCATCAAGTAAAAGTTAAAGTCAGCCAAATAAAAGATGGAAAAAAGAAAAGAAGCTTAAAGGTAAAACAAATACAGTCCTCTTAAATATGAAGAAGGGCTCAACTACAGTGGTGAAGAGGGAAAAAATAATTTATAGTGTCTACTTAAGCAATCCAAGCCATGTTAGCAAATAAAATTATTCTTTCTATGTTGCCAATTAATTTGTAAAAATAATTTATAGTGTCTACTTAAGCAATCCAAGCCATGTTAGCACATAAAATTATTCTTTCTATGTTGCCAATTAATTTGTAAAATCTCTTTCCTACGTACTATGTAGTGTCGCTGGCTCATGTGATCCTGAGGGCACTCTCCCTGTGCTTAAAACCCTTGGAGACCTCCTGTTAGCTTGTGTCTCTGGGTTTTCCAACGCCCTAAGTTGTCTGAGTCCATGCTGGGGTGGACTCTGCTGCTTCTACTGTGTGAGGGTCCTCTGATGTAATCAGAAAGGGAAGTTCCATCATGAGTCCCAGCTGGAGAGAGCACACCTGTCAATTTAACAGCCACCTATATATTAACTCATATTTAAGATTCACTGTGGATCTCTGCAGCTGCCTTGACCAAGGAGAAGAGCGGGAGGGAAACAGCACAGGGTGGCTGACGCCTTCAGAGTTGGTCACACTCTGAGCACTACTCCGTGTAGTGGAGGAAGAGGAGGAAGAGGAAGACACAAAGGAAACCATTGAGAAAGGGCAGGGGGACAGCGGAGGAAGGGTCAGGAAGGGGGAGGAAGGAGCAGCAAAGAGGTGGAGAGGAGGAGGAGAGGCACTGAGGGAAACCCAGGCAGTCCACAGGCATGTCATTCAACAGAACCTTGAAAGAACAAACGCCTGGAGACTTTAGAAGACACTTGAGAGGAAAGAAGTTGTGGGACAACAACCCCGAAGAGACCTGGGTTGTCTCCGTGCTGAGGATTTTTACATGCAGACACTTCCATGGTTTTTGTTGTGACATTCCCTGCTATGATGGTGTTCGGGACAAGAAAGCCTCCTACTCACTGTTGCTTATTGACTTTGACCCAGACTGGACAAACTTGACGGGGGTCTGTCTGTTTAGCTCTGCTGCTTCTTGCCTGCTACTGAGTATGGAGGAGACTTTCCTGTTCAGAGCAGAATAAACCCTCAGACAGGAGTGTGGCTCTGGCAGCAGACGCTATCCAGACATGCTTCCTGGATGGCCTGTGGGCCAAGGCAGACTGCAGAGCTCAGGTGCTTTCCATGTGCTGGGGGAGGAGTCTGGGAATCGCCCTGAGACCCTTCTGGGTGTGGGGAGCTGGGGACCCTGAGCTAGAATGCCGCAGGTAGCAGCTTTCCAACCCCGCCCCGCCATTAGACCCAGTTCTACATCCCCATGGCCTTGTTCCTCCAAGGAGTTCAGACCCCGTGTTGAAATGGAGGTGCCCTTTGCTCTTCTGCACTCTGCAGACCTACAGCCTAGAAGCCAAAGTTCCTGTGCTGCCCAAAGCTCCTGCCAAAACTAAGGCACAGTGCCACTCCCGTGTCCAGATGGACTCATCACTGGGGCACGGAAGTCAGTGGAGATAGGGGAAGCTGGGCCACTGCGTCTTGGGAACACAAACGAAAGCAACACCACAGCAAATAATGAAGAAAGAAGGAAAAGAGAATAAAACTGCAAGTGTTTCCCATTTCTTGTCAGAAAGTCAACACAAAGGGTGTGTCAAGGGTCTCCTGCCATAGTTTTGGCAGGAGCTTTGGGCAGGCACAGGAACTTTTGCTCTAGGCAGGGCTTCCTGCGTTCTCTGCCTCTGCTGGGAAAGGCCCATCTCTCTCCCCTGCTGATTCCTTCTAAGTATCTGAACGTGTTTCTGGCTCAGACTGTGAAACTGATCTACAAGACAGCCTGCTTCTCCTGCCCTTGCTACCCGGTGCCACCACATGGCTGCCACAGTCTACCCTTTTTTTTACAATCTCCTTTTATCCTCAAAACTGGCCTTTCTGCTCCTCCCCTGGCCTCTAGTCCTCAAAGACGCCCTCCAGCTTCCCTGGTCTTCCTGCCTCATCTCCTTACTGCAGAGCTGTGCTTTCCTTTCAGCCTTGGGGAGCGGCAGCTGTGCACTGGGTTCCTCTCCCCTGCTCCTTTGAGAATGCCCTCGCAATGACTTCTTGATATTCTCTTGAAAGTACAACATAGCCAGTGCCCTGCCATTTTCCTCTCCATCGCAGTAACAATTTTTCTGTTACACCATTTTCTTATTAACCCCCTTCCTGTGTATTCACCTCTCATTGTGTTTTCAAGTCCGCTATTCTGCTGCCCAATTGTGCCTTCTGCCAATGGGACCTAAGTGTGCCAGATTCCTGGTCAAATTCCTGACGTTAGAATGCTTCCATTCCACAGGATGCACACGGGGCTATTTATAAGGGAGTGATCTGAGTCATCTTGCCAATTCCCCTCCAGCAGTGTGGCCTGACCTCACTGATCTCCAACAGGGTCGGGGAAAGAGCTTTAGAGTAGTCTGAATAACCTAATCAGTCTGAGAGGGTGTTCCCAGCTTAAGCCCTGATTGGGTCAGTGTTTCTGAAATCAGGGTGTGTCCCAGGAATGTGGTCCTTATTGGGTTTACCGACTGATTTTTCCCTATATAAAGGGAAGTCAAGCAGAGATTGCATCTTCCCAGAGAAGAGGCATTGAAGAGTCCAGAGCCTGGGGGAAGAGCAAGTCCCTGCTCACATGAGGAGCCCTGAGGGCGGGCTCCCCCATCTCTGCCTACTCTTATTTCCTGGTGAGTTCTCCCGGACAGTGGGATGGGAGCCTCATTGCCCCACAGCGAGATAAATCTGGTGTCTCTGGGCATTTGAGACCTTCAGAGCAGCACTTTATGATCTCTAAATTTTATTTCAACAGGGCCTTTTCCACTCATTCTGTTGAGTGTTCTTGAACCATTTTCCTTTGTCTTGAGTCTACTTTATGATTTTAGTACCCTTTTCCATGATTTTGCATCTGTGCTGCTACCAAGAACCAGTAACCAGCGGTGATGAATTTCAATGACTAGTAATTGAATTGGAAATGAATTGATTTGTAATGGTAATCCTTGTCTTTTGCACTGCTGAGGTAGGAGCATGGAAAGTTTCAGGCCTCCCTTAGCAATTAACCAGGGTCCTCAGGACTTAGGGAGAATCTGTCTCAAAAGAAAAATACAAAAATGGCTGGGGGTGTGGCTCTGCGATAGAACTTTTGTGTTCCATCCCCAGTACCAAGTGCAAACTACAAAAATCAATGGGGCTCTTCTGATTCAAATAGTAGGGTTTTATGTTGAGAATTATGAGGAAATTTCACACTTTTTTCTACTTTTTCCATTTCCTGTATTGGTATGGATGAACTGGATGTTGAAAATCTTGCAAAGCTGGGTTTTGTGATGTAATCCAATGCAAGATGATTGGATTTTCCATTTATATTGTTGACAGAGGTTCATATTGGTATCTTACTGTGTATTTAAAGCTGTTGTCTTATACTCCAGATTTTGTCTCTGCCTTTATACCTGCATTGCTAGAATATACAGGCAAGAGGGAAGAACCATTCAGGCTATGTCCCTTGTGTATCCCCAGCATGGGTTATGGTACCCATCCCATCCCTGTTGCCAAGAATTGGGAGGTCTTGGTGTTATTGTTCCCGAAAGCTCTGTCTTTGTTCCGGATGCCAGTGCAATAACAAGGAAGCAGTTCTGAGATAAAAGGAAAAAGAAGGTTTATTGCTTTGCTAGCACAGGACAAACACAAGGGACTTCTGTCCCAAGGGCTGTGATTCTGCTCATCAGCAGGAACAGGGGGCTTTTAAAGAGGTGACTCAAAAGCTGCATTGTATGTGTTCTCTGCCTGGAGTTGTGATTCACCTGTTAATTTGGGAGACAGTCATTTGTGGGATCTTCTGGTACCATCCCCCAAGTCTGGATGACTTCTTTCTTATGGTAGGTGTGTACTTAGGGGACAGATAACTCTGCCCAGGATGAGGAAGAAAGGTAATCCTATTTCCTATGAGATCAGGGAGGAGGAGAGATTAGGGAGGGGCAGGGAGAGAGGAAGAGAAACGTGTCCATTTTAAAAATACAC
>PVHX01008776.1:0-19545 GCA_004024805.1 Geosciurus inauris
TGCTAAGTGAAGTAAGCCAATCCCAAAAAACCAAATGCCGAATGGTCTCTCTGATTAGTGGATGCTGATGAATAAGGGAGGTGGGAATGGGAAACATAAGAGAAATAGAGAAACACTGGATGCGACATGGGGGAGGCAGGGGGCAGGAAAGGGGAATGGGTATAGTAAAGATGGTTGATAAAAAATATATATAAATATATATATATAAATATATATATATATACTGTTCATTGAAAGTGCATATAAAGGTGTTTAATATGAAGAATATAATCTGCTTATAATTTTGTGCAAAGTTAGAAAAATTATGATTGTGACAATTTTTTTTCTATTTGCCTCAACAAATGTTTTCAGTGAACAGTATGTACAGCTTCTGAAAATTTGTTTTTTTCTGTTATGTTTGATAACATGTATTAAAATGCAACTTTTGAGAAAAATAAAAAAAATTTTAAAAAAAAGTTCTAACATGAATTTAAATAAGGACCTACACAAAGGAATGAAGAGTGCTAAAAAATATTAAATATGTGAATAAAGATACAATACTTTTTAAAAACTGTTTAAATCACTTTAAATAACTTACTGTTTAAAGAAAAAACAGTAACATTATTGTGGGTTTTACAATATGTGTAGAAGTAAAACATATGACAATCATAGTGGGAAGAAAAGAGGAGAGGAAATGGAAGCTACTGTTTAAGTTCTTTCACTATCATGAAATGGTACAATATTATTTGAAGTAACTTGTTACCAATTAATGATTCTACCACTTTTCAGTAAACTATTTATGAGATACTGTTACCACTTTGCATCTCATTTATCCTATTTCTACTTATGGATATTTATGGCTTGACCCTAGGAATTTTTCCAAACCTGAGACTTCTCACTATAACATGTTAGGGATTTTTTTTTTTTTTTAATTTTGATAGACTTCTCATTCTCTGAACTTAATTCAAGTTTAAATGAAAAGATAGGCTGGAGAACAAATGTACCAAAGAGAAAAGATCAGAGAGTTCCTCACAACTAAGAACAGGAGAACATGCAGACAGGTGGGAACTTCCAGCAATTCCTCCTGAGCGCAGTAAGTGTGCATCCTAGTAGATCATTGAATTTTGTCAAGGGCAGTATATTAGTTTGCTAGGGCTGCCATAACAAAGTTCTAAATCTCGCTGGCTTCAGAAACAGAAGATAGACAAATATGGTATCTTTTTGAGTTACTGAGATTAGAATATCAACATATAAATTCTAAATAACAGTTTGGTCCACAACAGGCAGCATACAAAAATTTACTAGTGTAGGAGTTGTCCCACAGCAGGGATGCAACCATGAGAGGGTTCAGAGAGGCTTCTGAGCCTGAACTGCAAGCACAGGGTCAGGGCCTGACAAAGATCCAGGCACAAAAGCAAAGCACCAAAACCTCTTCACCAGGGATGAATATCTAGACTGAGATTATGGGTGCCTTAAAAGTAGTAACCTCAGTGACCAGCAATGTGAAGGGAGCACACAGTGCTTCTGTAAAAGGCCCTGCACACGATTCTGGAGAGAAAGGAGAGCCCTGATCTGGAACTGAACTTCTGTCAAGCCCTTAAGAAGGCTTAGGGGTAGACTATGGTTGGCTCAAAGAAATAAGAAATGTGGTGTTTCTTCTCCATCTAGGGTTGTGGCCAGATAAGCATACCTTCTGCTGTGTTTATTAACAGCCATTACATCAGAATCACACAGATAGATGCTATGTAGTTAAGGAGAGCAAGGAGAGTGAAATGTGAAACTGAAAGTCTACCATTAGTTCATAGCAGTGGGTTTCAGCAAACATAACATATCGAATAGTAAAACTCCATTTGAGTCTACATTTGTAGATTCTGGTGCTTAAAAATCCTTCTTACAATTAGGATTATTTCTATTTTCTTATAAAACTTCTTCACATACCAAAAAACAGCTCATTGAACAAATATATGATATGACTGATATGACTGCAAAGATCAATAAGAATTATTCTGGAGTCAGTAAAAATGATGTAAACAAGGAGAAAAGTATGAAAACATAAGAGGCTCAAAAGAAGCACCACAGGTTGTTGGCTGAGAGGTTGGGACTGTGGGTACCATCTGCCTGCCTGGATTTACATCCTGCCCCTACTTTCCTAACTATATAACTCTGGACATGTTGCTCAGCTTTCAATGCATTAGTTTCCCAATCAATAAAAAATCCATAACACACTGTCTACTTTATCGTTTCAGTTAGCACTTTCATTACTATGACCAAAATATTCAACAAGAACAACTTAGAGGAGGAAAAGTTTACTTGGGGCTCTAAATTCATAGCCAGCTGACTCCATTGTTCTGAGCCCAAGTTGAGACAGAACAGAGCAGAAGCACCAAGCATAGGATAGATGCTCGCCTCGTGGTGTTGTCAGAGCAGGGGCGGAGGGAAAACCTGGGAAGAACAACCCTTCCAGGGTATGCCCCCAGTAACCTCCTCTAGCCCCACATCACTAAGTCAGTCCATTCAAACTAGGATAAACTTATTAGGTTACAGCTTACATAATTTAATCATTTCAATGCTGAATGTTTCTGCATTAACAGGAGTTTTGGGGGGACACCTCATATCCAAATCATAACACTCAGAGTATAGAGTGAATAAAATGAAGTAATACTTGTAAAGTGCTAGGACAATACCTATACTTCATTATATATATATATATATATATATACATATATATATATATATATATGTATATATATATATATATATGATTGATGACTAAATAAAAAGAAATAACAATATGAAGGAATAGCCAATATTTACTAGAAACTACCTGGGTAGAATGATGTAGGATATTTTTAAATTTTTGTTTCTTTAGAATTGATATATTTAGTTTCTAATAAAATTGGGATGAAGTATCCAGTAAATGACATATTTATGCCAGAGTCTAAGAGTTCATATGAAGTTGAGCCATTGTGTCCAAAGAATTTAATGGTGGTGGTTCATTTATTTCTACTCCTGGTATTTTCCAAATCTGAGATCGAACCAGCTTTAACATGTATTGTTGGAAAACTCTAGGCCAAGTTTCCACAATGGTAGTTTCATTCCAGATTTGTTTATTGGCCACAGATTTTTATACAACAATATCCAAGGCTTTTGGAGGGAGAGAAAAATGTAAAACACAGTACTTGCTCTCCAGAAGCCAAATTCAAAAGAAAAACAGAGATACAGACAATATGAGAGAATCAAATTCAACTAAAACTTAGAATATTATTACATACCATTCCTTTACAGTTTCTATCCCTTCTGTTGATGTTTTCATTTTGTTTAAAAAAAAAAAAGTAATAAAGGCTCAGAAAGGTAAGATGACTGGCTCCAGCTCCAGCATTGATATATCACTGATCTGTTTTGGAACCAAGTTTATCTGACTCCAGGGTTCTTTCCAGTCTTCTAAAGCTGCCACAATGATCATGAAACCTAAAGACACCTAAAGACAAGATTTGGCCTAGGAGTTCAAAGGAAAAGGGATCAAAGTGGATGAAAACAAGTAGGAAAATCTCAAGGGGAAGAGGTTGAAAAGTGGTTAAGGCTTGGGGAGGTAAACAAGAAAAGAAAATTGAGAATGAAGACAACTAAGAAGATTACAAAGACAGGCCAGGCTAGGCAGCAATAACACTCAGGAGTGATGGTAAAGATGGTAAAGTTGATTCCATAAATGAAATGCAGTGAGAAACCCAGGCAGCAAAACTTAGGCATTATTATGGGACATTTGGTACCATTACAGACTTCAAGCAGGGAGGTGGGTATTGCAATTGTTTCATGGCAGAATTAGAGAGAGGAGAGAGGCAGACAGTACTGCTGTGAGGCTGATGCCCTGATTCAGGAAAGGTGTACTAAGTATCTAGTGTTGACTGATGATTGTGGAACAGAAAGAAAATAACACCACAACACTCACTCTAAAGGGAAAAATTCTAGAACTGATAATTATGAAGCATGAAAGGCAAGTTAGAAATGCCTTTAGGGCTTTGAATTTGGAGAACTTAGGCAATAGTGATACTGTTGATAATAACGGGATAATGCTGAGCCACAAAGGAAGAGAGACATCCAGATCTGGGAAAGATATGGGCAAAGCCTTTGAGTATAAAGGAAATAAACACCACAAACAGGAGGCAGTGGGAAAATCAAATGAGTTTAATTCTAAGTTCAGCTCTATATGACAAGGGAACTTGAAAATACCAACGGGTTGTATAAAGTTGTGCAATAGGACCAAAACTTCAGTAGGCAATCAGGAATGAAAACCAAATATGAATCACCAACATGAAGAAAAGTGTGGAAAGTGAATTATTTGGACAAGTAGTCTAAATGACCTCTAAGACATTCTGCTCTGTTCATGAGTCTCCAAGAGGAGGTTCATTTTGTTCATCTCTTGTTCTGTTTCTTAGTTAATATGACAAAATCAGTTTATAAAACTGATTTTGAAATCAGTTCAGCATCTGAGTTCTGAGGAGCAGTCAGGATGTGAGAAGCATTCTCATAACCTATGTACTTGCTTTCTACTTTTAGAAAGGAGTCACCACTATTTCCTTATTGAAACCCCTGAAAAAGAAACATGAGAGAATTAAAATGTGCTAAGTAATTTGAAATGCTAAAAATGGCACACTAGCACTGCCTGTATAAGGATTTCAATATTTCTGCCAACTCAAATACAGGCAAATTTTTATGTAGTTTCTAAAATAAATGTAATTTTTAAAAACTTTTGCGCACCTAAAGTCAGGAAAATAAAGTGCTCTCTTAAGTATAATAAGTCTTGATCTAAACTGAACAAATCACAATATCACATTGTGCATTGGAGGGAACATCAAAATATCTAGTCCAACCTCTCAGGAGTAGAATCCCAGGGACTTACCTGGAGGTGTTCCCCAGGCCACTTGCTGGGCTATATGATCTCTTACATATAAATCTTATCAATTGTCTGTAAATACTGTATTCAACCAGGAAAGTGGCCAGATTCTGTGTCTTAGATTGTCATAGACTCACTGTGTCCAATTCTAACATCAACCTATAACTTAGAAATCTTGGAAACTTCTGTTTCATCAGGAAAATGTGCTATAGAAAATACAAATGTGTTCTCCCAAACGCATAGGAGAATCATCAGTGGTAGTCAGAGCAACTGAACTACAAGGAGTTAGGTTCTTCTTTCCTTAACATCTGGTATAGATTTATGATGCTGAAAAAAAAAAAAAAAAGCAGCAAGGCATCATTTAAATTAGGCATGTGGATTTGTGCCCTGACCTTGTTAAGTGAAAAGTAGGTGTTACCCCCATGAATTTCTATGAAATTGGTAGTAAATGTGTAAAATCAGGGCCCCCTACAGCATATTAAGAAGCCATGTGTTTGAAAAGGTAGAAGCACCAAATGTTAGTATATTCCCCACAGAAAATAAAGACACAACTTAGATGATGTATTACAGCTCTGATTTAGGACCTTGATATTTTCTTCTTTTATAACAAAAACATAAGAAACAAATTTAAAAAAAAAACTAAGTGATAATAACATTAAGAGAGACCTTAATTGTCAAATATTATATTCAATGACCAGATCCACTAGCTATAGATTTCTAAGACTAGCCCTTATGAAATATGAATGTAACATAAAGGAGATGAGATGTTAAGAATAAATGCTTTTCTTAAGAAGAATTTGCTATAAAATTTAAGAAATTCTATGATTACTTTTTTTATCCCAGAAAAGATTACTTTATTTCACTCGAGCTTTAAAAATTCAAATTAAACTGCTAGGCTTTTAAAATCGAGTTTATTGTCATCCTCTTTAGCTCTATAATTTAATATTTCCCCCCTTCCCACTTTTGGTCAATCCAACCCTTCATTTCCATGTTGGATCAAGACTCTGTGATATAGAATGTGCCGGCAATGTTTGCTCTTTGACCTCCACTTCCAGATAGTTTTATGGAGAAAAACCCCATGTTTATTGTCTTTACTTTCTGCAGCCTCCTTATTCACCTTGAAGTATAAAGGTTCACAGCCAGGTTCTGACTCTTATTACAGGTTTTAAGATGAAGTCTATACAATAAAAAGAACTCTGTTTTTATTCCTTTGGAATTATTGGCTTGCAAGCCTTTGAATTCCCTACAGATAATTACTGTTTTGGCTCATGATTTCTCTGATATTTGATGCCTCTGAGTGAATAAATTACCTATCTAACAAGGAGGGTTAATTGGTAGTTGTGAACCAATGTATGTGCTCCTTATATTATTTTTAAGTACCCTGTAAATTCTGACCATCTAAAACATCTTATTGTTTTCAACCACATCCTTCAATACAACTTGTGGTTTGGATTTGTAACCATTGAAAATTAACTAGGGAAGAATTCCGGTAGCTTTATGTGCTGTTAATGTTGAGAGTTCTTTTGTTTGGGGGACATTTATACCCCCTCAAGGTGACCACATTTCTTTCCAATACCTTGGATAAGAATTCTGCAAACCTAAGACACATATCCCAGATCCAATCTATAACACTGGCAAACTCAGAGTTGAAGTTTCATGAAGTCAACTCAGCATTCAGCTTCCCTTAGCTGTTTCAGGAATTCATCTTAAGAAACTATGCTTTTTTGTGTTAATATTTGTCTTATTAAGTCCATGAAACTAAAAATGCTTCAGCAAAGTCAAACATTAGCACCAGCTTTCACAGTAAATTGTTTTGTGTGAATGAAAGCTTTTTAAGAGTGTGTAACTCTCGGCAAAATTACCCAAAAGTAGTTTAGTAAATGCCATGAAACATAACATCTGTGTATCAAAAATGCATTCAGTATGCTGCAGGAAAATTTTAGTACTGAAGCAATTTTCTAATATTTACATATTTATAACAAGTGCCTGTCATGAGAAGGCTAAGCTCACCTACAATACTTTCATGTTACATAAAATGAAGAATGTCTCATGCTTGGGTGTTCTAATAACCATGATATTATTTTAACAATTACACTATTTAATTCCTTGGATTAGTTCCTCTGATAGTGCTATTAGCTGTCACGATACTCTGTAATAGGTGACTTCATCTTTGTTATGACATGATCTTTCCTACTGTTTGTTGACCTTTCAATACAAGGGGGAGGGGACGCTCCCAGCCCCCCAAACCTTTAAGCAGCTACTGTAAAGCTGTGGTTTAATTCTCAGCTGGAATGTTTAGAAACCCTTTGTGCTAAATACCTCAGTGGACTGCTTAAACACCAACAACAGCCTTATGGGGCCTTACTCGACCTTAAACACATCTTTTTTTGTTGAGAATATTGCATTCTGCCACAATTCTGTGGGCTAACCCTGGGCTCACATTAAATATACCAGCCTCATTGAAGCTTACTGAATTGAGTTGAGTTGTTCTTTGTTTTATTCTCTCACTGCTTCACCCCCAACTGGGACTGGGCAGCCTTTCTTCCAGTGGAGCGTGTTTTAAAGTAACCCAGAGAAGAGAAGGAGGGGTAGGGGGAAGAAAAACCAAAAGGTGCAGCTAAGGCCCATAATTAGTCTTGATCCTCCAAGTCTAAAATATTTTAACGCCAGGTTTCTGATTGCAGTCCAGGCAAAGTGGATTTGGGAATGCAGAAAAGTAATTAGGTCTGTGCATTGAAGTGTGGAGAGCATTTAAAAGTGAATGGGTGGTTACTACATTCTTGGCAGGCTGTTTTTTATCTTTTCATGCTCTGCTGTTGTTAGAGGTGATGGGTTTATTGCAGTTTTTGCACTCTGGAGGTAGCTGTGTTTTTCTTAACCTAGCCTTTTGCTCTCCATCTCAAAAATGAATCCTATGGTGTGAGGAAGAATGAGGGAAATTTTTTAAAAAATAAAAACACAGCACATTGGCCAGATATTATGCAGTGAAGCAGAATAAGTTGGGAATAAACCTCAATGCCACAACAGGTCACTTATAAAGATTCTGGGTTTAATTAATGACTCACTGAGCACAGGACTAACTGGAGACAATGGTCACCCCAAGGAGAAGGAAAACAAAACATGTTATTCTCTAACCATGTTCACAAAGCCATCCAAACTCTCAGGGCCAGAGGCGGGGAACTGACGTCATTATGCCTCTTTTGGGTCCTGGCATAGAAGGTATAAACCATAAATGTCTGAGTTGCCAAAAATGCATGTTTTTGATTACTTCATTCTATAGAATTGCTACAATTTGCTAAGATCACATGTCCCTTTAGCCTAAACATTCTTGGCTGTTATTATCAGTGCTGGCTGAAAAGGCATAAAAATAATGTACGCATTTTAAAAAATAACTGGGTGCAGTGGCACACACTTGTAATTAAAGCAACTCAGAAGGATGAGGTAAAAAAATCACAAGTTCAAGGCCAGCCTTGGAAACTTTGTAAGACCCTTTCTCAAAATAAAAACTTCTTTTAAAAAAGTGGGGGAGTGGGGAGGTGCTGGGAATGTAGCTCAGGGGTAGAGCACCTCCAGGTTCAATCCGATAGGTAGGTAGGTAGGTAGATAGATAGATAGATAGATAGATAGATAGATAGATAGATAGATAGATAGATGGATGAGGGTATAAGGTAAGAATTGGTAGAATTTAAATGAGCTCTTTTTAATGTTCACAAATTATTTTTAGCTTAAAGTGACAAAAAGATTAGTCTTGTTTTCAGCAATAAAGACCTATATAAGAAAAATTACATGAGGCAACTTGGTTTTCTGAAAAACATTTAGTAAGATCCACAAAATTTGAGAAAATAGAATCAAATGAAATAAAAGGATGAGTAGTGGGGCCTTGTTGTTATTATTTGAGGGATTGTAGTTTTTCTGTTTGTTTTTATTTTAAATGTGTGCTAGATAGGGCACGTCAAGGAAAACTAGACAGATACGTTTATGTTCCTGGACAGAGACTTCTTAAAGTTCACAAGTGAGTTTCCTACTTTTTAACACATTTTAAGTGTTGTATTCAGTATTTTAATTGTTATTCTACCATTATATGGTCCACATGAGAAATGTATTTCCTGAGCCATATGCAGCGATTTGTGCACTAAGTTCACCTCCATTCCTACTGAATGAGAATAAGCACTTCACTGCTTGATGTTCTGCACTTTAGCCCTGGCTGTTCTCGCAGCAGTGCTCTTGCTTCCAGTTTTCCCACTAAAAGATTAATGTAGCAGTCTTGTTGCTTGGTAATCTTATGTTGGTCTTTCAAAATATACAAATAAAATATATGATTTGATTCCATTATAAATAAGAATGACAGTTTCATCATGGCCTGATAACAGAAAACTAGAAGCAACCTAAATGTCTAGCAGTGAGAGATTAGTTAAAGAAAGGATGAAACATCCTTGCCCTAAATGCCATGCATCCTCAGAAAGGACATTGGGGGAAACTAGTGACCAAAGAATATCTTTAAAAAGCAGGTTATAAGGCAATAAGTATAGTATGATGTATAGTATGATTCTCTCTTTCTCTGTGTATATAAAATAAGTAGTAAAGTATATATTTAAATGCATTATCACTGTTTTTTAAAGTTATTTTATTAATTTTTTATATGGTGCTGAGGACTGAACCCAGTGCTTCACATATGCTAGGCAAGCGCTCTACCACTTAGCTACAATCCCAGCCCCATAATCACTGTTTGTTAGGACTCATTCTTAAAAATGAGAAAGATACACCAAATGTTAATAAAGGCTCCCCCCAAATAGTCAAATGCAGGGTGATTTTATTTTCTTGTCTTTGCTTATCTGTATTTTCTAAAATTCAAGACTGTGTTGTTTTATTTTTAAAAAACTATTAATAAAAGTAGTTTTAAAAGAAACAGCTTACAAAACTATGATATTTAATTCTCCACAGATACTTTTTTAAATAGTCTTTAATATCCATCTTCCTGAATACAAAAGGGAAAAAACAAGAGATTCTTTTTACTCACATACCATATTTATTGTTGCATCTAAACTAAGCTTCTTTACCCACAGTGTTTCCTAAATATCCCTTTCCAGTTGCCTACTTTGAACACTTAAATTTTATTTTACATTTGGAAAGATCCAAGCAAAGCAAATGCCTCCCGTCTTTCTTCTACAAGTGTCAAGCTCCCTGGCTCTGCTCCATTCCAGCAGGGCTTTACTCAGAATGCTCACTTCCAATCCTGTGCCATGGATAGGGTCACTCTGCTCTCTGATCCTTCCTGAACATACAAAGCCAGGTCCATATTAGGACTTAGCCCTTTGTGTTAAGGAAATTATTCTTCTTGGATGCCTGATGCATTCTTCATTATGTAAATGGGAAATAAGCACTAGCATATCCAGGTCAGATGCATAATGTGTATAAATAATTGCTAGGGGAAATATGTGGCTCAGTGAACTAATCTAAAGTCAAAAGCTTAAGAAGTATGTGTCCAGCACAGACTGGCTTGCTGAGAGCCCATGGGCAAGTCACTTAAACTCTCTGTGTTTCATCTTAAAATAGAGACGATAGGAATGTTGACCCAAGCCCCAGGGAATAGCAAGAGATTGTGAAGTACTTCAAAAATTCTTGTATCAAAGTAATAGGCACTATTTAGGGAAAAGGTCACAAAATAATCAAAAACCTCTTGAAACCTCAAAAATAACACTGATTTCACAAACCATGATTTAAAAGACATAGCTAAATTCACAGAAGTTCAAATTTGCAGCCATACGCAAGGCATTTGCCATAGTCTCAGGATTTTATTATAATATTTCTTGCAAAAGACATTATTATTCTTAAGCAGAACAAACCAATGAGATGTTTGTAAGAATTTTCTAGTTTCATGCTGTTTAGACAAGAATCCTGCCCCAAGTTGATTTGCTGAGAAAGTTCTTCAAAGCATCACTTACTGCAAAACAAATTGCATTCAGCAGGTAGAAATTAGCACATGGTCTCAATACAGCCTAGTATCACAAAGACACACATGTAAGCCACAAGAGTACTGCCCTATAATTATGTGGGTTTTCTGCAATAGTCCCTATAAGTTTCTGTGGCTTGCATTAGGAATACCACGAAGAGACTTGCCAGTGATTGTATTTCAAGCTTTAATCCCATTCCCCTACCCATTCTTGCTGGACACAACACCCTCTTGATAATTTCTGATCTAAAGCCAGACAATGACCCAGGTGCAGTTTGTTGTGGTATTTTCTAACTGGTTTCCCAAATCTTCTACATGGCCAAAGAAATAGAGCTAATGGTGACTTAATATCACCCATGGTTTAAGTCACAGACTTCAGTCACCATCTTTTGGTCTGATTTGAGTCCACATAAGGGAAACAAGAAAAACTCGAAAAGGCCAAAGTAGAAACTAATGCTGTCTGTATGCCTCCTGGAACTTCTAGCCTTAAAACAGTACAAAACAGAACAAAGAACAAAAAATAAGCCTTTCCTATATTTTTGGTACTGTGTATAATATCATTCAATATTCATGTCTAGTGATTTAAAAAATAGACTTTGGAATATAACAAAACCCATCTCTGCTTTTTAGCTAAATGGCCTAGAAAAAAATTTTTTTAATATTTTCTTACCTCAGTCTCCTCATTCATAAAATAGGGATAATAATGCTACTGCCTAGTATTCTAAAGGATTTGAAATGAGGCATGTAAGTTGTTAGCTGTACACCCAGCATATAGTCATTGCTAATGAAAGCTATTGTTCTAATTATTGCTGTAACAGTTGCTAGCTTCCTCATTTGGTAACAGAGAATACTGACACTCAGGAAGATTCAATGGCTGGAAAACCAGGATTTGAAGCCTGCAATTGTGACTCTAGAACATATATACTTTGGAATCCTATTTACTGTCTCCCTTTTGGGGAAATAAATAAGTTCAGAAGAATAATCTCAAATATGTAATGAGAGTCTAACCATCCATATACAAAGATCTTAGAACATGAATCCAGGCATATATAAATATGCTCTTTTATCCTAAGCAACATTATTATGGCTCTTTTGCTAAAGACCTTGTCTGTCTCAATCCCACAGTAATAAAGCTTGCCAGGGTACTTGCAAATGAATTTCTCAGCACCAAGGGCTAAAGAGAGAGCAAAAGTGATCATTCTTTTTTTCCCCCTTTTTCTTTCTCCCAGTGGAAAATCCATGACCTCTGTGACCCTCAACCCAAAACCATAGCCCAAGGCTTGGTGTAGTTAGGGGTTGAGGGGGTGTGGGGAGAGCTGATAATGTTAGAGAAAGACAACTAGGAGCAGAAACAAAGGCCAGTAAACAGAGTGAAAGAAGCTTAGTAAGGGGGAAATGGGGTGGGGGTGTACAGGCGTGGGGGCCCTGGAAACAGAGAACAAGGCACAGAAAAAGGACTTGGAGAAAGATTGAATAAATTGTTTGCTTGTGCTGTTTAGCAAAATCAGCTAAACTTGGCTTTCAAAAAGTTTCACACAAAATCATTTTCACTGATTATTTTTTGGCACAAGAAATTTTGTAAAATTTGGAAATTCACAAAGTGACACAATTTGCTAAAAATGCCATTCAACACAATTTGATGTAAACTACAGAAATGTTATTATAATTCATTAGAAAAACTTAAAAATGTGATAGTGTCCTGAAAACTTGAATCAGTGCCACAAGAATCACTGGCAGCTAAAAACTAGCATAAGAACCAAAATGCTCAGTCTATCTATTCACAGGCAAATGTCATGCGTCTTTTATGTGGTTAGCTTCACTTTAATATCCTGGAGAGAATTTGGAGCCATTTTTATTTTAGTCTTTCATTTTGTATATTTCCCAGGCATCAAATCCTACAGCAATACATATAGGAAATTCTATGTAAAATTCGTATGATCTATTTACCAGCAAGGAAGTCATGCTTACCGGTACAAGTTTTGAAGGTCCGAGTCTACGTTCTATGACATCATGGTTAAAACAAACCGTGCTTTGGGGTTTTATGTGCTAAATAGGGGTATAATTTTAACATAATTCTGGGAGGCATATGCTATGCAATGAAAAAAAAAATCCTGAAAGGACATCAGATAAACCAGAAGCCTACTGCCTCTTTGAAAGGACATCAGATAAACCAGAAGCCTACTGCCTCTTTGAGATTTTGGCTTGACCATCTAAACAAGAATCTAGAAGACAGAATATGCTTAGTGAATTTCAAGAAAGAAGGAAGGCAAGAGAAAAGGAGAGAGAAACCAAAATTCAAAGGAAAAAAATACTCGGGTCAAGGTCTAACACACAGTAGAGTGAATCTTGACAAATGGCTAATTCTTCTAACCCTGTTTCTTTGTTTATAAATGAGAATAATAAACCCTACTGCCAGTATTATTTATAGTCAGGGCTTTTTGGTTTATCAGAGGTTTTTATCTACATAGTGCATAGTAGGCAATCCAATTTGAACTTCTTTTGTATAACACACATGCATTCCTTCTTTGCTTACAAGAAGACCTGACCCTGAAAATAGATACTTAAGTTATTTGCATGATCTTATGTATGATCAAGAGAAAAAAAAGAGGACTTAAAAAGAATCTATATACATGCACATACACTCTATGCATGCATCCCTTTTTATGTATTCGTTTATCTCTATTATCTTTCTATCCTCATCCACAGCTGTGTGTTTAAGCAAAACGAAATGAAACACTATTTCAATTATCCATATTATTCAATATTTAAAACAACTCTTTTATGTAAAGAGACAAATAACAAACTGGTTTAAAAATTTTGCAATTTACAGTAAAAGCAAAGAACCAAACTCTCTAATATATAAAGAGACAATAGAATTCAAAGAGAAAAAAAAAAATCTTATTAGGAAACGAGTAATTGTTCACAGAAAAGGAAATACAAATGACTCATAAATATATGAAAAGATGTTCAAATCACTTCTACATGAAAAAATGCAAATTAAAATTACATCAAGATACCATATTTCACTATCAGATTGGTAACAATCCAAAAATTTGACAACCCTTAGGGTTGGCAAGATATACAGAAACGGGAACAGTGATTCATTGCTGGTGGGAGCGTAAATAGGTATAATCATTCTGGAAGGCAATTTGGCAATATTTATTGAAATTAAAAATGCATATACTCTTTGACTCAGCAGTTCCAATTCTAGAAGTTTATTCTACAGATATATTCACACATGGGCAAAATTATGAATGTGCAAGGTGTCTGCTGCTACAGTTCTTGTAATAGCAGAAGATTGGAATAATCTAAAATTTCACCAGTAAATAATTGTTTAAATAAATCATGGTACAAATAATGGGATACCATTAAATCACAATAAAAATAAAATTCAAAGAATAGGGAGTACCATAATATTGCTATAAAGATTTATTGTTAAGAAGGAAAAAATGGCCAGGCGAGGTGGTGCACGCCTGTAATCCCACCACTTTGGGAGGCTGAGACAGGAGAATTGCGAGTTCGAAGCCAGCTTCAGCAACAACGCAGGGCTAAGAAACTCAGTGAGACCCTGTCTCTAAATAAAACACAAACTAGGGCTGGGGATGTAACTCCGTAGTTGAGTACCCCTGAGTTCAATCCCTGGTATCGAAAAAAAAAAAAGAAGGAAAAAATGTCTGTAGAGTATGCTATATTTGTCTTAAAATTGGGGAGAAGAAAGTGTATAACATTTCCTGATATAATCATTTGTTTAAATCTCTGGAAATATGCACCAGAAACTAATAATATAAATAATCTATTTTGGTGTAGGTGTGGAAACCAGCAGATGGGAGACTGATGAGAGAGAAACTTTTTCTGTGTTCATTTTTGACCTTGTTAACTCTTTTGAACCTTGTGAATTTTCATTTAGAAAATTAAATAAACATTAGATTAACTGCTATTAAGTAAAGGAAGGGTATTTCCATGTTATTTGTCTGCATTACTCACTTCCTAGCATCTAAAAATGCACAGCTCTTTATCTTCACTAGAGAGTTGGCTTGGAAACAGAGTGCCAAGTTTTACAAGTAAATTGATGGCTTATCAAGTACTATTGTTTATAACTATTATCATTATTTATTAAAAAGACATCAACTGTAGGATAGAAGGGCACAGAGGATTGGGGGAATACCAGAAAGTCTCTTCCTACTTAGAAATACTCCCATATTAATTTTTATTTATTTGGTTTAATAATCTGCCTTTCCACAATGCAATTATAGGATACATTTCATGCAATATATATCTTGATACTCAGCTTTCACTATTTAATCTGATAATCTGTCAAGGAATAGTCTATATTTGCTGAAGGGTGGATGTTTCTGACTAGAAGAAAGAGGAGGGGTCATATCCAAATTTGTACAAAAGGAAAGATTGCCAGGAAATAGCAGTGGATTTGCAGCCCAACTGCCAGAGGACAGGGAGTGAGGAAGGGCTCAGGGAGAGGAGCGAAGAAGAGGAAAGGATGACCAAGAGTCCTGTTTCATGTCCTGCCTGATACCTGTCAGGGACCACCATAGAAGATCTTTGCTCCTGCTGTCTTGACTACACAGATTCTGGTTTGCAAATGCCCAATATTATTAAGTACTCTTTGCTTTGTTGATTCCACACAGAGTTAGCTCCTATTTGGCTTCATACATTTCCAATGTATACTGTTCTATATTTCATAGTAAGATCCAATTCTTAGAAACCATTTTGGGTTTTGTTTTAACAACAGTAAAATAGACAGCTATTTAAAGAGTAGTGAATTAGGTGAGATCCTACATTGTGAAAAATATGTATTCTGGATTAGGTTTGTTATCATAGAATGCATGTGTATATAAATATCATTTCTGAACCAGCTGGTTTACTTAAAAGCTCAGTTCCAAACTGTTCAATATTCCCATTAATAGAAATTGCCTACATTGTGACATCTGCTAAATAAAACCATGATAGTAAATAAAATGAGTAAAATCAAATGTACTACTATTATGTTAAAAATATTGTGCCTTTCTAAAGTATTCTGAAAAGCCATTGTGCCTGAATTATCCAAGCCAATAATCATAAAGAATTAAACCATTTTTTAAAAATTCTTGAAGACTAAATTGTCAGCTGTAGTGAATAGCACAAGTTCTTTCATATTACTCTGACAGGTAGGTCTTTATCTTGGGTGGTAAAGAAAAAATGACGCTGGCAGAGTTGAGGCTCCACTTTCAGTGGTCGCCAAAGTTCTTCATGTATGTTTTAGCACAGATTTTATCATAACTTTGAAGTGTTTAATATTATAGAAACTGCAGTATATGTGCTATGCATATAGAAATATTTTTTCTACTTGTTAAGAGGATATGATGCAGTCATGTTGGAAATCTATTTATATTCTTCATGCCAGGTTCTCATAATATTGTTGTTACACAAATATATGTGGTCTCTACTACAGGGTGGCTGGTTGGCTGCCTAGCTGAGAAACAGGAGGGTTATATAATCAAAGGCCCTGATACACATGTTGGAGATGGAGGGAACCTGGAGATCATAGAGGTCAACACCAATTTTTGGCCAAAGAAAAACTAAGTCAATAATTACATTTACAAATATTATTATATTTAAAACTCTAAGTAAATTACCCCAATAGGCAGAGACAACAAAACAAAACAAAACAAAAAAACTGTGGTTGTAGTGTAGGAATGAGAAGAAAGAAAAATTTAAAAATGTATATGTCATAAGAAGGGTAAAGAGGGTTTTGACAGTAGGGAGGCATCCACCATTCTGTAGATTTAGCAGTGAGCAGACTTCAAATGTTTTCACATGCAGAAACAACTGTGAAAGACCATTGCAGTCTTTCATGAAGATAGGCAATAAAGTGGCAAAGCTTCCTATAGCTGAGGTCACTTATTCCCACTTGGCTAGAGTTTTCATTCAGGGATATTTGACACGAAACCTTTCTGTGGGTTCACCAATAACATTTGCTTCCATACTCTTCAGTCTTCAACAAGGCTATCTTGTCCCTACTACATTCTCAAAAGGACAGTCAATGAATGTTTACTTCCACTGCTGATATTTTAATGGATGCATGTGAATATATAACCAGTCAAGGTCTTCAAAGCAATAACTTCCTTTCTTGTAAGATGTTTCAAAAATCTACTGATTTAACATATAATATCATTGAAAAATGTAATGTACATTAAAGCTATGTCAATGAGAAGTTTAATTAGAACTGAATATATGTTTGGCACTCCCAACCTGGATGTTGAAATGAGGGTTTTCCACAAAAGTATATCAAAGGAATTTCATTTTTATTGTTATAGTTATGATATAACATGTGTTTTCTCTTTTTAGACTCATATATGTTAAAGAAAACAATCACTCAGACTATATCATGTGTTGTGGAAAAGAGGGGATCCTATTTTGTGGGCTGAACTCTACTTCTAACTTGAGACATGATATTAAGCAAATAACTTCACCTCTCTGAACCTTAAATTTCAAAAGTATCAAATAAGGGGTTAAGTTAAATCATTTCTAATTCTGGGTATAGTTTAAAGATCTGATAAAATTTGAAGTCAGTTCTATAAACATCTCATAAAATTATCACTGTGGTTACTATTTTCATTATTTCAGGTTGAAATCTGAAGCCTAGCTGTAAGGATCACACTCAAACATTTCAATTTGGCAGTGTTCAGCCAGCCTTTAGCGGTTTATCTGGATGGGCACACATAATGGTTAAGATGTCTGAAGAAGTACACAGAGTATTCTGTGGTTGACTTCGATAAGACAAAATGCTATCTGCAGGGTGTGATTCGGATGAGCACACCAGGACACTCAGCCAAACTCATCTGAACTATCCAAACCCCTTGATTCTGCAAACTGGGTGGCAGATCTTTAGAGAACAGGCTTTCTCACAAGATTGCTGGCACTTTCTCTTCCAATTCCAGCCAGAAAAACAGTAAGAACAGCCTTTCTCATATCATTTTGGCATTTCTGGTCTTGGTCCAGGCTGGAAAATTAAAGTGCAAAAGCACTTAACTGAACATTTCACAAGGTAAAGAAATGTTCAGTTCAAGTTTAGCTCTCAAATGGACAAGGGGTTCTTCTTTTGTTCACCTCGTCAAAACGGTGGATGGCAAAGAAACACCATGATTTATATTCTGCTTTCAAAATTATCTACTGAAAGTTGCAAGCTAGAAGTAAATTAAGCCTCTGTTAAGGACTTCAGCAGGACATGGCTGAAGTGCCAGAATGTTGGTTGGTACCATTTGATTCAGGTATCTCAACTTTCAGCCTTTTATTAAAGAAATCAGCAAAGAATTTTAATTAGGGAAATAAAATGACAAATATTTTAGATTATAGCTAACTTGAGCATAAATATATAATTATGCAACTTATAAATAATATATACTTGCTTTTATCTATCCCTGTTACTCCCATGTTAGCACAACCCTTTGTCAGATTTGTGTCATATCTGCCTCGATTGTAGTTTTGATTTGCTTCTATTCTCATTTTGGTTTTGGCTATGTACATGAGTAACCCTCACAAGTACAGCCCCAGCAATGCCCTTCATTGCTCAAGGGAAGAATTAGAATTTTATTTTGTAGAGGTGATATGCTAATTTTGGAAATTATTTTTTTCCAACACTGAAATGGTTGAAAGCACTATCTTCAGTATATAATGATTAGCCATGGGTCTAGATCTATTACTTTTGCTATAGTATTTTATTAATTTTCAATTTTAAATGACCCCACTCCAGAGTAAATGCCTGCTATAAAATGCATGCTTCAAAATTTCTAAGATAGAAGAACAACTTTCATGACTTTGGAAAAGGCAATGATTTCTCTAATCAATTCAAAAATAAAAGTCAATAGCTTTAAAAGAAAAATTAATAAGTTAGACTTTGCCAAAATTAAAACTCTTCAAAAGCCCATTTAGAAAATGAAGGCAAGCTTTTCTGACTGGGCAAACATGTTCACAAAACACATGTCTGACAAAAAGCACATATATCCAGTGTATATAAATAATTATTATAATTCAATAACAGTACCACCAACCCAATAATTACTTGATAAAAAATTTGGAGAGACACTCTACAAAGTAAGAAATATGAATAGCCAATAAGTGTGTGAAAATGTGTCCAGCATCACTGGTCATCAGAGAGATGCAAATCAAAACCACAATGAGAAACCACTAAATCCTATACTAGAATGGCTAAAATTCAAAAGGCCAACAATATCAAGTGCTGGTGAGAATGCAGGGCACCAGAAACTATTACATGTTGCTAATGGGAATGCAAAATAGTACCTCTTTGGGAAATAGTTTAACAATTTCTTATGACAGTAAATATGCACATACAACTCACAAATCCTACTCTTAGGTAGTTGCCCAAGAGAAAGGAAAGCATATGTTCATACAAACAATTGTACTTGAATGCTCATTAATAGCTGCTTTATTCATAATAGCCAAAAATTGGGAGGGGGGTATCCTTTAATAATTGATTGAATAAATCATTTGGTATCCCCAGGGAATAGAATAGCACTTACCAATAAAAACATAAAAAGGAATGAACTACTGATACATATAAAACATGAAGAAATCTCCAAAATATTTTGCTCAGTGAAAGAATTCATACCAACCCCTACCCTTAAAAAAAAAAAAAAAAAAAAAAACCTGCATGATGTATAGTTTTACTTTTATGAAATCCCAGGAGGCAAATTCTTATTCACAGTAATAA
>PVHX01008776.1:19645-51055 GCA_004024805.1 Geosciurus inauris
TGCCTCGCCCATGTAGGATGCTTCATTTTAACTTTACTAGGCCACAGGGTAGTCAGACACTTAACCAAATATTCTGAGTATGCCTGTGAGAGTGTTTCTGAATAAGATTAATATTTGAATCAGTAGACCCAGTACAGCAAGTTGTCCTCCCTAATATGGGTGCATGTATCCAATCAACCGAAGACCTGAACTGAACAAAAGGCTAACTGAGAGGAAATTCTGCCTTCCCAACTCTTTGGGCTAGAACACGGGTTTTCTCCTGTAAACCTTCAGACTGGAACTTATACCATCAGCTTTTCTTTATATGAAGCTTACTGACTGTAGATCTTAAGCTTTCTCAGTCTCCATAATTGTGTGAACCAATTCCTTATCATAAAATATGTATTCTATTGGTTTTATTTTTCTACAGAACAGTAATACAATATTGATTAAAAAAAAAAGAGTTCTGCATTTTGATCCTGGTAGTGGCTTACCATATCAATTATATATCAATAAAATTGATTTTAAAAATTTCTGTGAACTGAAAAACTTACCACAGTAATTTTGTAAAGGTTTAATGGATTTACCTAGTTCCCATTTTTAATAGGAATAGAAGGACTTCCAGTATGTTTGGTATAAAAAATAATTTCTTCCTGCTATTTAACAGCCTGTCTTCATCCACTTTCTGGTGCATAACTGAATACCTGGGACTGGGTAGTTTATAAAGACTAGAGATTCATTTGACTCATAAATGGAGACTGGGAAGTCCAATAACATGGCAGTGGCTACTGTTCAGCTCCTGGTAAGTCCTTACTGATTCACTGTACCGTGGAAGAACAGCATAAATAATATGGCAGGGCAAGTGTGCTAGCTCAGATCTCTCTCTTCACTAATGCCATCATGGGGATCCTCTCTCAGGACCTCATCTAATCTCAAAAACTTCCCAAAGACCTCACCTCCAAATACAGTAACATATGACTTTGGAGATTAAGTTTCCAACACATGATGTTTTGAGGAACATACTCAACCCCACATGGTTGTTTCATTTTAAACATATCTCAGCTCCTTCAGCAGCTGGATTAAAACTATATATGTTTTTTCCCTGCTCAAAGCACAGTTATCTGTGAATTACATATGAATAGGTACTTAGTAGCTTAAAATCTTTGAGGCTTAACGTACTCATCTGTACCATATGAACAGTAATATTTAGTTCACAACATTATACTAAGCACAGAGAAGTTCACTAATACATTTAATAACTACCATGATTATTTGATACTTGTATTATTATGTTTCAAGAATCCACACTGCCACCTCAAGAGCTTCCTTTAAGTGGTGTATGGTGGCTTACACCTGAGGCTGAGGCAGGAGAATCATGAGTTCAAAGCCAGCCTCAACAATTTAGTGAGGCTCTAAGCAACTTAGTGAGACTCTGTCCCAAAATAAAACATGAAAAGAGCTGGGAGTTTGGCTCAGTGGTTAAACACCCCTGGGTCAATCCCTGGTACAAAAAAAAAGAAAGGCTTCCTTTCTATTAAAGAAAGGCAATAATCACATTAATTGAGAATACACAGTCTCAATCAAAACTCTTTATACAGAACACAGTTTCTTTCTTCACTATCCAATCATTTGTTACTTCACAATCTTCTCCCCAAACTTTCTTCCAAGATAAAACAAGGTAGCCATTTCTTGCCACTTGTTTTTTAATTATGGATATATATATATATAACAGAAAATTTATCATCTTTATTAGTTTGCTAAGGCTGCTGTAACAAATACCACAGAGTGGGTAGCTTCAAAAATATCTTCTCACAGTTATGGCATCTAAAAGTATAAGATCAAGGTGTCAGTATCGATCAAGGTTCGATTTGTCCTACTACCTTGCTACCTTGTCTGCCTTCTCACTGTCCTTACATGGTCTCTCCTCTTGGTGTGTGTATCCCTGGTGTCTCTCTGTGTATCTAACTTTCTTCTCACAAGGACACCAGTCAGATGAGAATGGAGCCAACACTAGCAGCCTCATTTTAACTTAATTGCCTCTTTTAAGGCCCTGTCTTCAAATAAAGTCACATTTTTAGATATGAGGCATTAGAGCTATAGTATCTGGAAGTCGAGGAAGCACAATTCATCCAATAACACTGTACTGACCATTAGTATTCAGTTCAATAGTATTAAATACCTTCACAGTGCTGTGCAACCAATTTCCAAAACTGTCTCATCTTGCAAAACAAAAACTCTATACCCATTTAAAAATCCCATTCCTTCCTCCCCTCAGCCCCTAGCAACCACACTTCTCCCTTCTGTCTCTATGAATCTGACCACTCTAGGCACCTCACATAGGTGGCTACCCTGTATTCATCTTTTTGTGACTAGCTTATTTCACTTAGCACAATGTTTCCAACTCTCATTTATGTTGTGGCACATGTTAAAATCCCTTTGCCCGGCTTCCAGAGTGGAAGAGGTCTTTTTACTAAAGGTTGCCATTCCAAACTGATACCCTTTCTGGGTTTCAGTAACGACTTCATAAGCAATCCCTTTATTACACTGTCTTCAAATTTCCCTTTTTCAGTGTGTCATCTTTCTTTCTGGGACCCTGACTGGTCATATGCTTAGGTATCTCTTTATAATTATCATCTTTGAAGGTGCCTGATCAGTGCTGGAGGTGCATTATATTATCCCCTCTGCCTTTCTTTATGTTTGAAATTTTACAAATTGAAATAGTAAAACAAGAAAGAGAACAGTGACTCACACCCAAGTAACTGGGAGTGCTGCTGGCACAGTTAATGCTTCACTCAGACCCCAACCCTTCACTTGACTTGATTCTGACCTATTGTCACAAGATTACAGAAATTTTGCAGTATTTTATTCTTTGTTTTGTGTATTTCTCCATTATATTTCATCTACATTTTCACTTTTCCTAAATTTAATACAAACATATCAGTTCAATTAGCTCATTTTTATATACTTTTCTCCTTCATAAAATGTATGCACCTTGTGATTATTAGAATCCACTCAACAGAAATCACCAAAGATGAATAACAAAGGGTAAATGAACTTTATCTTCAAAATTCCCCCTCCTTTTGCTCCTCTGCCAATAGCAAAAATTTATCTTGGAATAGTATCATTGATTATAAATAAAAACATTTGCTAAATTTTATGCAAAATAAGTTTTACATGTTCCTAGATGTGAATTTTCTATTCTGTTCTGAATTGGAACCAAAAAAATTAATAAAATATTTTAAAATGACATTTTTGGGAATATTTTTATTTTATATGTTTAGAGTAGATCCACAGTAGAAATAACCTTGCAGCAATCGTCTTCCAACCAAAATAACTTTTAAAATTTTCTAAGAGGATGGATATCTAAAGGAGAAGTACCAGTGGCAGGCACTGGAAGACAAATGGAAACAGAAATAAAGATTGATAGAATGACAGTGTGCAGATATTGGTCTTAAAAAGAGAAAGAAAGAAGCAAGGAGAATCTGATTTATATTGGTGAGGCTTTTTCTAGTTTTCCTTATTTTTGCCAAATTTCAAGCCTATGATGTTTATGCTTCTCTCTCATTCTAGGAAATGGTTTCTCTTTTTCCCTTTTAACATCTTTTAGGGTCAGCAACACTGGAGAGTACTAATCACAAAGCAGTTTCCTCAGGCTGACTTTGGTTATACTAAGAATCAAATTGAATCTGTCTCCATATTGTTTTCTTGTTGTTGTTTTTAGGAGAGAAGCCAAACTAACTGTATGTCTTGTAGGTTCACCCTGTTAAATATAAATACTTCCTTAAAATGCATTGTCATGCTGGAACATGTAAAGATAGAGTCATCTCTCATCTTTTCAACTCTTAGTTCTCAAAAAAGCAAAACTTCTCTATGTTGAAATTGATTAGCCTACGGTGATTAACTACAAATGCTCTGAATTTTCTTAGGTAATATTTATTGAGCACTTATCATGAGCCAGACACAGATGCTAGAGGAGAAATGTGGAGCAAACAAAACCCCAACCTCAAGAAGTCTATAATTATTCAGGGAAGAGAAAGTCAGTTCCCATACAATAGGATAGTTATCATCATAGGTACACTTGCAGGGTGCTATGGAAAAACACAAAGTGGAATCAAATGCAAGAATTCAGGAAAGAAGTTCCAGGAAAATGATGTATAATTAGATGAGAAATAATCATCACAGCCTCTCATATTTACTGAATGCTTACTAGCTCCCACTCATTAAATCTTTATAGTAACCCTGAAAGGCAGGGACTTGTTTGACATCCTCATCATAATTATCATCATCATTACTATCACATCATCATCCTCACCACCAAGGGCCCAGGAGGGCTAAAGACTAAGAAATGGTGAGCACAGATTCTAATGCAGGCAGTCCATAATCATAACTATGATACAAAATAACTTCACCACATGTGAGAAAAGGGTTCTACATGAGCAAAGACCCAGAGAGAAGAAAGTGTGTTCCATTTGAAGATGTGAAATTGGAAAGTTAATGAGGCTCAACAAAGAGCACAAATATAATACAAAGGAGAAAGAAGTCCAGGGAAGCAGTTAGGGGTGGAATCCTGAAGGACCATGTAAACCTTGTTGAGACAACTAGACTTAACCTGAAAGCATAGGGGCAATAAAGCATCTCTACAGGAAAAAAAAAAATAAAACAGATTTACATTCTAGAGTGTCACTCCAGGGTGGTTTGAAAAATGGATTGAAGAGAAGCAAGACTGGAGGTGAGAAGATTCATTAAGACATTTTTGCACTAACCTATGAGAGAAATGACTGTAGTGCAGCCTAAATGAAGGATGGTGGTGAAGGGAGCATGGGATAGAGAAATGTTTAAGAGGGAGAAATGATGGTGAAAACTGGTGGTTAATTGGCTTGAGCAATGAAAGAGAAGGTAGAGTTGAGACAACTCTGCTCTATCCTTTGGTCACAGGATGAATAATTAACAATTCACACAGAGGATAGGCAAGGGAGAGGGAGAGGAGCTCACAAGCTTTGTTGGTGGCACATTGTTTCTGGGTGACCATAGGAAAGCCAAGCAGAATGGTCTAATAGATCTTCAAATCTGAATGTCAGGACTGAGCATGCTCCAGTGGACTGGAGAATATCCACTTGAGAATTACTCTTCTTCATAGCCAAGTTTGTGAGTGAATGGGCCAAAGTGGGCAAAGCAAGATAAGACCTAAAGCACTACTCACATAGCACCACCTTTTACAGGCCTTAGAGAGCTGGGGGAGCTCAAAAGTGAAGTTTAGAAGCCACCATCAGAAAGGCTGCAGGAAAGGTCACAGAACATGTGTTCACAGAAGCCCAGTATCAGTCTTTCCTTGTGGGAACCATTGCAACGGGCTGTAATTTTCTCCCATTCCAGTAAAGAAATCTCCCCAGGTGGGCATGGGGATGCACACCTATAATCCCAGCAGCTGAGGAAGCTGAGGCTAGAGGATCATGAGTTCAAAGACAGCCTCAGCAACTTACCTAGGACCTAAGCAACTCAGTGAGACCCTGTCTCTAAATAAAATATAAAAAGGGCTGGGGATGTGGCTCAGTGGTTGAGTTCAATCCCTGGTACCAAAAACCAAAAATCAAAAAAAGAAATCTCCCCATGATCAGAACTCACAAGATATGTAAGTGTAAAATATTTCAGTTAAATTCCACTCATTAATCTTCCATCAGATGTTTTACTGATTACATTTGTGGAGCAACTCAGGAGAATATTTGACTCTGGAACCTTAGTTTGTGATACCTACAGCTTTTATTAATAATAGCTATAACCCTCCTACATTGTCACTGATACTCAGTAAACCTAAGAGATCACAAATCAGTTATAGTCTTTCATGTTCCCATTTCATTTTGAAAACATGAGATAAATGATCTGTTACATATTTCAAATGAACTGATTATAGTGTTATACATATGAGACTGAAAAAATTAATGATGTTTTATATAGGTTTAGAGATTTTTGTTGTTATCAATATTACCTGTTTTAGTCCCAAAGGATGACTGAATAGGTTTACTAATGTAAATCAAATCTTTGATACTTTCAAATCTTTTTTAAAATAGAGTTACTGTAGAAACTAGAAGTGGAAGGATCTGGTTGATAAGTGTGCCATTAAGTTACTGAATATGAAGACATTCTGTTGAGGTATATTCTATACTGCAATGGAAATATCAAACTCCATCAATTATACCTATTTTCAACTGTTACTGAATAACCCTGGTGACTATTCCATGGTAAAAGAAATATAATAAATATATTTTCTTTTAATTACTAAAAAAATTTGTTATTATTTGAAAAAAAATGTATTTTGTAAATTTATAGAGCATGATAATCATCTCATTTAGGTAAAGTATATTGAAAGAGTTCAGTATAAACTTATTAATTTGTCAAAATATGTTGAAGACTTGGAAATGAATTGTTAGAAAAGCAAGTTTAATAGTTTATGATGGTTCACTGAGCATTCAGAGCATTCTCTCTGAAATCAGAAAGAGATGTGGGGAAAGCAGAAAAGCTAGAAGATATAACTGACCTCATCTCTTCTTTTTCTTCTTTTATTTACTACTTAGCTCATTTTTTTCCCTGTCAAAGGCATATATTTTGACTGACATAACTACCATACTTTTTAATAATGTATCGTCTATGGAGATGAACACAAAACTTACCCCAACAGAAAAGTGGAAATGAGTTTAGACCAGAAACTGGTCAACTCAGAAAAACCACAGGGATGATGAGGAACAGGCGGTTTGTGCGAGATAAAAGAAAAATTTTATAGGAAGGTAGAATAGTTTTGGTCTTGTTATAATGAACAATTGTGTTTGCTATGAATTTAAACCATTTTTTGTTGTGTCTTTAAATTTGTGAACCTCTCTATAATAAAGAAACATATTTCTGTGCTCTACTTCCTGATCTTTCTTCATTCTGCTTTTCTCTTTCAAACTTATGCCTTCTTTTAGCCCTAATCTTCCTGTGACAGCAGCTTGTAAATTTCAAGCTCTCTCCATTCACATTTGCCACCCACCCTGCCATCAACACCTCACTCACAGATCCTTGGGTTTCCAGATCTGACCTGGCATAACCTTGAAGCTGCCTTCCGTGATTGACAGCAGTTGCGTTTATAGTATTATTTCTCAGAGAGAGGAAAAGACTAGAAGATTTGCGGTGGCAACTGCCAAGGAATTTTATGTAAAGAATTATGGGTAATAGGAGCTTTTCTTACTTGTACAAGAACCAAAATTCAGGTCATTCCTAATACAGATAAGCCACACAGTGGTTTGTGACCTTTCTGGGTTTTGTGTTTTGGTATTGGGTGGTTTTTTGTTTTGTTTTGTTTCTTCCCCTGCCTCTCTCAAACTGGTACTTTCTAATGTGGCTGGTGGTGGATGGTACAAAGGATGCTGGACAGGGATGGATAGTCCTAAGTCTTGCTTCTCCCTCTACCCAGACTTTGTTTCCTCTCCTTCTCTTCTTTTTCCCTTATTTATTGGACCCACTTTTATTTATCGTCTCTCAACCCTTTCCAAATAATGAAGGGCAGAGAATGTGGTCAGAGTAAGGAGAGGTGATTAGATCTGGAGGGAAAACTGTTGTGTTTCCTACACAAACAGACACACACACACACACACACACACACACACACCTTAACTTGTAAAGTTTAAGTCTTAACATCATACAGGAAAAAAATTTACCTCTTTCTGACATTTCAACAAAAACAAAAGTCATTGAAATTCAACCTTTTTCAAATTCAACTTATCAGCATTACCAGCGATATCAGTTCAGCTTTAAATATGGCTAAACACTACAGGCAATCCCATGTGGTTTGAGGGTTTTGGTTTTGGTTTATATACTGGGGACTAAATCCAGGGCACTTTAACATTGAACTAATCCTTTTTATTTTTAATTCCAAAAGAGGGTCTCAGCAATTTATTGATGAGGTTAGTCTCGAACTTGCAATCCTCCTGCCTCAACCTCCTGAGTCATTGGGATTACACGTATGTACCACTATGCCCAGCTCTGGCTCCATGTGTTTTCAAAATATACTGTTGACAGAATACTGCTGGCCTTTTGGTTATGCAAAGAGCGGAGCCTGTATCTAGGTAGGTACAAGTATTTTAGGTCATTCTCTTTTTAGATAAACATTCACCAGACAGTTCTAATTCAATTGCGCCAATGCCTTAAACTCTACCCTAATGCAGACAATTTTTTAAACTGCTATTTGACTTGAACCATGAACTCCCATAGTGTTTGTTTGTTTGCATTTTTGTTTTGTTTTATTTGGATCCAGGGTATCTTTGAGGGCCTGCAAAAGATCTTTCTCGGTGTAAAACTGGGAATAGCTACTATTTCATCCTTAAATTGCAAGAGCAGCTCCCGCTTAGTGATTAATGGGAATCTGAATTAGAAACTAGGTTCTCTGAGGGGTGCTATTTTGTAATAGTGAGGCAAAATGCCAAAGCGAGAAGTAAAACTCTTATTTCCTAAGCATCAAAATACATCACAATCAAGAAAAGGGAAATTATTTTTATTTTTCTGTTTAGGATTTTTCATTTCAATTTCTAAGTGCTCTCTTTCATTTATTTTCACTGTATTTTCTCTTTCACTGCATTTGTTGTTTCATTTAATAAGGAATCAATAAAGAGAGAGAGAATATGTGGATGTATGTGTGAGAGAAAGGGGGTGTGGAGAGAATAGACATTTATCAAGACAGAAAGTGTGTGTCCTGAAAGGGCCATACAAAATGAAGACCATTTCTTAGAACAATTTACATGCTATTTTTTATGGGTTAAGTTGTTCTTACCATCCCTGGACAATGGTTTCTTTAGAGCAAGGATAGTTGGAATTCCTATGCCAAATACACTGTTTACTCTAAACCTTTTATATTTTCATTCAATTTTTCTGTTTCTGGAATAGTGAGCAATGTAATGGTTGTTCACTATTTCACCGTGCATCAGCCACTTGTGTTTTAATGAGTGTTTGAAGAGGAGTGTGAAATCAGTACACTTGACTTCAAAATTTTCTCCCATTTTCTTTTTTCTTCTCATCTTCACACTAGAATGTTCCATTTTGTCCATCTCACTGGTAAAGCACAAGTGTGACTGGGAATGAGGGGACTGAGATTACCAGAATGGCCCCAAGGACCAGTTATAGCACACCTCGTTCTGCAAATGGAAGTTCTTAGTCAGCCTAATAGCAGGAAAGATTTGCAAACTTGCTGAGGGTAAATCTGGTACAAAGTTTCTGGCAATTGTTCAGAATTAACCACTTCCTGTCATTCCTGCAGCACTTAAAAAGAATTTTCAATTTTTTTTTATCTGAAGTCATCTTTCTCTTCTGTATATGAAAAGAAGTGCACTCAATAGTTACAGGAAGAAGAATGTTCTTTGCTTTGAGGGGCATTCATAACAGATACTATTAATATATGCAGGAGACTATGCAAATGCTTAACTACGCAAGGGTTTAAAATTCCCCATTTTAATTATTGAAGGATCAGGAAACAGCAACAAGTTAGCCTGAGGCTCAAGAGTTGCTACTTCTCATCAATCAGTCCAAGACTGGCTTGAAATATCTTCTATTAATATATTTAGACTGTTTCAAAGACGTATGCATGGCTCCACAGAAACCATACTTTTAAAGTTCCATGGGGTCGATCTCTATATGGCAACACTAGAGTGAAAGAAGCGAGATTACCACTCACTACACAGTGGGCAATCTGGGGCCCACGCTGCCTTTGAAGAAACATTTTGCTTCATGCTTTTTCCAGACTTTATGCAGGCTTGTTCTGATGCTGTATTTCACTAAGTCAGAAGCCGGAAAAGCAAAGTGTTTACTAGAGAGTATACGTTGAATGAATTTCACTTAGACAAATAGTATTTCAACTTAAACTGAATGGATTTTTTGGTTTTTCATGGATTAGAGTTATTCCAGTGATTCTTGGGAAAGTAATTCTTCTAGTTAAGGAAAATTTGAAACAGCCTAATCAAGTTAACCATTGCATGTTTTTAAACTCAAAGGAAATTATAACATGAAGATTTTCAAAAACTAATACATTCAATTGTTATCTAATGTAGTGAACATTTTATATTAAAGACAAATTATCAAGCATGCTTTTTTAAGGTACTAATAGTCTTAATTTCTAATCAACAGCTATACTGAAGATTAAATAGAAGAAATATTTCAATTTGCCAAGTACTGTGAAGTATATTCACAAGATCTACTTGGTAAACTACATTCACTGTCACAACCATAAAAAATTATGAAGACAACTTACAATGTTTAGGAGAAAAAATTACTATATGCTCCCCAATCCTAATATTTGAACACAAAAATAATTGATTTAATGCCTATAGCTACTTCAAGAAGTCCAATGTTCTTGGTATTATATCAAGAATTTTCTTATTGACATTCAACACAACTGTCACATTGTGTTTGGAAAAAGCTAAAACATTAAAAATAGCATTAAAAAGTAGATTGAAAATCATTTGGCAGATGTTTCTAGTTTTGGTTTGGACAGTTGGCATTAAAGATAAACATTCATAATCTATCTCATCTTGTTTGAAAAAATATCTGGATATTTTGCTTTAAACACCAAACTCTGTTATTTGGGAATTTTGAAAAATACAACTAGATCTGCTAGTTCACATCAGACTAGAAACACATTTGTTTATTCTGTTCACTTCATAGGAAAAATAATGACAGATATCAGATTTAATACCAGGTTTATCCCTATTAAAAATTAATCCTGCAATTGTCTTCTCCACAATCCACTTCCCATGGATTGTACTCTCTCTCAACACCCAGGTATCATGTTGGTAGAAACCACTGAAGCTTCCCATCCTGATAACACTTCCATGTTTAGTGCGGCAACATCTCCCCAAGGTATTCAGATCCCGAAAATACCCACATTAAAATGGGATGAATTACTTACAAGATAAGTGCCTATCAAATTAAGACTCCAGGATCACTCCAGGTTACAATATTATATGTTTTAATACCTATGTTTCAGTGTCTGAACATTATCTTCCATTGGTACTTCGTATACCTGCTTATGTTTCTCTTCTAAGTTGATCACATTTTAGTCTCCCTTCTAAGTATGACTGATGTCTGCTGGACTATAATCCTTCTGTAGCCTATTTTCAATACAACTGAATGTTTTCTTTATTCATCAGAACCACACAGTACAAAGAAGTGTCAAAATACCTCCATTGATTTGATATAGGTGATATGGATAGCTTACCAGATGTGCTTAAACAGCAAGGTGATATTTATATCAACCATCTCACTTTTCCAATCATACTGCTAGGCTTTAAGAATTTTTACTATCAAGATAATTATATCTCATGGGGTTTTCTATAAGAAAGCACTAAAAATGAAAGATCTGCTCTTAGAGAACATAAAAGTGGAATATATATATTTATCAACATAGAATATAATTATTTTGCACCAATCTCAATTATCTAGCCTCTAAAATTAATTGTTCAAAAATAATTGTTAGCAGTTCTCTAGGAATAATGACCAATTTTCTTTATCCACTACTCAGACCTACTGACTTGTAATTATTAAAGTTTTAAAAATTATTCCCTGACTCACCCACAAACGTGGCTATTCTTACAACATCTCCAGTACCTCCTAAACAAACTTGTTTAAAGAGTCAATTTCATTCACTTTGCCCCATTCATTTACAAGTGGACCTATTTTTTCCATGGTACAGTTGATATATTGTGTATAGATCCATCTTTTCCCCTGAACCCTTTATCTAAAAGCCACTCCTATTTTTCTATGCTTTTATCTGTGTCTTAAACACATACATTTAAAGTTTTATCCTTTACACTTCTAGTATACTTTTCCCTTGGATGAAGTTATATAAGCTTTCTTTTATGAGAACATATTGAATGTTTTATTTTTATAGTATAAAAAAAGAGGTCCATAGATGGGCTTCAAGAGGTCCAGAAACCCTCTAAAAGTTTATGCAAAAAACTGTCTATGTGCATATGTGGAGAAAATCCATTGGTTTCAAAAATTCTCAGAGGGATTTGGAAGACAAAAGAATATAAACTTCATGGACAGTCCTCAGCACCCCACGTCCACATGCATATACACACTCCCACACAGCTCCACCAGCTCTGGCTCGTCTGCTCCCTCCAGGTGGCAGCTATATTTCCTCAATAAGAACAGAGAAGAGATTGACCCAGAAAGATACCTTCTGTCATACAAATGTTGAGGTTTAACAAGTTACTAGTTCCCAAGTGGATCTAATCATCCAACTTTTCATGGGTTGTTCATGAACCAGAACCAGCCCCACTTTTGCAGCCAGGGCAAAGGGGAATGGTTTCTGGAACTTCAAACTACAACATAAATGAGGTTTCTCATTCTAAGAATTACAAAAAGCTATATGGAGCCTTTTTTTCTTTATGCTGTACTCCATTGCATTGGGTCTAACAAGCTTTTTCACCTGACTTGAAAATCTATCCTTGGTTATTTTCAAGGCAAATGTATACAAATTGCAACTTGGTTTTCAGCTGGACCTTGTCTATACAGATCATTTTTTTAAATATTTTTTTAGTTGTAGATGGACACAATATCTTTATTATATTGCTTTGTATGTGGTGCTGAGGATCGAACCCAGGGCCTCACGCATGCAAGGCAAGCGCTCTACCGCTGAGCTACAATCCCAGCCCCTATACAGATCATTTTTAAGAGAACATTTTGCTTTGTTGCTTTTTAACTTTTCCTCTAATAAGTAAATCATCATTCAATGACTCCAGCTTTATCACTCCAGGCCAAACCTCTTTTCTTGTTTAAAACTTATTTCAGCTTCAAATATCTAACCCTGCTAACCCTCAATCTGGGCATTCATAGCATCCCTTCTTCTCCCCGTATGTCTATCTAGCTCCACACTACCAGGTTAAGAACTCTTTCATTCATTTTTTTTTTTTTTTTTTTTTTTTTGTTTCCCTGGCTAACATTGTGCTTGTTCTATAAATGTTTGCTGAGCACATGGATAAATGTAACTAATTTTAAAACCAGTTTTTTTAAATCTAGCCATTATTTACTATTAAGTATCATTGTTAAATATGTAGCCTAAATTGTTAACATTAGGATACTCTGTTAGAATTCTTATTGCATTAGCTAATTTTAATACTTTTGTAACAAAATTTTTACTAAATTCATACACAATGAGCATAAAATGTGAATGTGGCTATCAATTTCTTAGCTTGGATCTACCTTATATACAGGGTGTTAAAAATACACCATTTCTAACTTAACTTCTGGTATGGAACCTAAAAGAGAAAACTGATGGAAGACTTTCCACAGCCAAGTGTGGTGCTACTTACACCTGATAGGCAAAGAGGTAGTCAAAGCCATTTGTGTGACCCTTAGCCCAAGGCCCATTGAGGGCTTTAAAAGTTTGAGATTAAAGAGCCCATTAGAGACAATAGAAAAGTGTTGAAGTGCTAAGGCATTTCCACCCCCTACTGCCTTGGGGAATATGAGAAGGCTGCTTCCTCCTTGCCTCAAGTCATGTGGGAGGAGCAAGGTACACTGCCTCCGAGGCTTTAGGGACCCAGTGAACTGGCTATTGAATCACACAGAGAAAAAAATCTACAAGAGAAAATCTGAAGTTGTTGATGGCATTGAGAAAGAAAGCATTATTGAAGTAAATTGTAAATACAAACATGGGAGTAGAGGCAAGGAGATGTGTTTCTCATGACCAGATGTTAACCACACAGGAGAGAACCAGGGGATGGACTATTGCATATTCTGATGCTGAAAAAAAAATTTAAAAAGTCAGTGGAAAACAGATAATACTTAATACATTGCCTATGTCAAAGGAATTTGACTTAAGTAGACACAATAGTATAAGTTTCAGAGACTCATAAAATTGTCCTTTCAAGAAAGAGTCAGCTTTCACCCCCAAAAACAGAGAACAGCAAGGCTAGACCATAGTATTTCCTGCTTCTCCACTCTTTTCCCTCCTCCCTCAACCTTGGAAGCACCAGAAGCAGCCAAAAGGGATAGGCAGAGAAGAAACGAATTACAAGAACATAGTCATTCTGTACCTTTCTGCCTCTGAAGGTTATTACGTGGGATTTGAAACAGAAATTTGTTTTATTAATAAAGGGACTAAAAGGTCTTTGATTTTCTGAGAATAACTAGAAGAGCCATGGAACCTGCCAAATATTTCATCCAAAAGGCAGAGAAGATCTACCCTTAATCACGCACACACAGATTTGCAGACAGACACACACACACAAACACACACACACACACACGCACACACACACACATACTAGAAGCAGGTTTGAATGGGCAGAGGGGCAGGGGAATGCCTTCCAGTTTCATCATGCATCCTATGGACTCCTGTTATTTCAACAAATGATTTTATAATCCAAAGATATTCTTAGGAATTCAAATTTGATAATTGTCAGAATGCTTGAAAGGTTTTCTCTGAGAAATGGTTCACTCACATTATCCAAGGCTTCAGTTTCAAACTCTACATCTTTAGTTACAGAGCAAAACCACTGATAATGATATTTCTATGTTCATCCACAAAATTTTTTTCTTGCCTTTAAAATCTATCTTTGCAATGCAAATCGATTCTCCCCAAAATATTTTTTTACTAGAATATTTTAATGTGGGACTAGAAAAGGTCTCATTTAATTTTTTTAACTTAATGGACTACATTAAATTTATAAGAGCAAGACTATTCCAAATTATTTTCCATAAACAGATCTATAACTCAGTGGGGTAAAATAGATTCTCAACATATTGTAAATAAACAATTAGTAGGTATTTTAGGTGATAATGATGTTTTGTCTATAAATCATTATTTAGTACATGCTGAAAATATAAAGAGTTCCTGAAGAGTTAATTCAAAAATGGCATGAAGGAAGAAAGACTATTTGCTCTCCAGGACTAAATTTAGTATCACCATCCACCTGGTTAGTCTTATCCTCTAAAGCAGAAAACCGACAACCAGATGTAAAATCTGGGAAATTTTCCAAATTCATACTAAAAAAAAACTATATGAATATAAGGGATCTGTCCATGTACAATAGTGTCTCCAAATAACATTACTGGCATCAAATATGTCTCATGACATAAATCAAGTAGATAAAAAAGAAGAAAATGTTGATTTGATCAACCAATAGATGGTCTTTCAAGTCAAACTACACTGATTGTTATTCTCAATTTTCCTATACTATGGCACCTTGAGGTATCAATCCTGAGGGAGATTTTGTTATTGCTGATTGATGGGCCAGCAGAAGCTCTTTCATCTCTCCAAAGCTTTAAGGAGATTTAAGTTTCTAAAGATTAAGTGAAAAAAGAGTAGATTCCATGTGGAGAAAGCAACTATCAGAAATGAATAGAAGATGGACTAGGTGGGGAGGTGCCCACACTGCTGTCCACTAAGACCTGGGATATGTGGACTGCCCCAGTGCTTGTTCTAATTCTCATTGGCTTCATTTTCTCAAGTTCCTGCCATATGTCACACTCCCAATCACCTTCACTCAAAGACCTGATCTCAGTGCTACAACCATCTGTCAGCTCTACTCCTATCTTATGCCAGTACCGTTAGTGCCACCCAGAAACTCTGGCCTCATATTTAAATCTCTTTCACTCCCATTGAAACACTTAAAAGATCCTCAGCTTTGACATGAATTGGGCTTCTCTTAGGTTCTATAATGATCTCTTTAACGGTGACAACCTGCCCCAAATTTCTACATTTGCTCATAGTCTCAGTCTACAAGCTCCTGATAAGGAATCATATTCATGTATATGGTGTAATTCATCATTTGCACAAACATGCATATACATTCATACATACTCCTTTTCCAGGTGTACTAGTACTAGAACCAATTTAAGTACTATCCCAGACCTGGCCTCCTTCCAGCTGCCATCCCTCAGCCCTGGTCTCTGCCACAACTCTTACTTTCTGCTAACAACTATCCTAGCAAAAGTACAGGGTGCTTCTGTGGGATGAAGCCAAGGAAACCCCATTCACATCACCAATTGACAAGAAGAGATTCCAGCATTTCTAGCAGCTCTCCAGAAGGTAAGTACCCATATCTCTGCAGTAGATGCAATGTTCCACAGAGCCTCTCTGAAGACATTCTATCTGACCTAACAATCAGATCTCTTTTGATTATTGTAGATTCTGTCACAGTGCACCATGTTGAATTTTCTCTTTACCTTCCCAATCTTCTTTCCAATTTTCTCTCACTCTTACTTGTCTAAAATTGCACCTTTTAATAAACCATTAGCAATTATCTTTTATTTTCTAAGAAATCTAGATAAAGACAATGAAAAATAAACCATATCATCATTTAAATTCAGGGAAATTTTGGCTTTCAAAATTCATCTAGTATAACAAATTCAGTTCTTGTATATATTTCCTTTGTCACAGGTCATTCATTTCAACTTGGCTGAATATATCACAAAGCTTTCTTCATTCCCATTTATGCTTTTTAAAAATCCCCTAGAGAAATAAAAGGGTTAATGAGCACTTTTATGCTTAATTATGCCATACTTTGGTGGGTGTACTAAAAACTAGAGTTTTAAGCCTGATTCAACATTTTTTAAAACTATATGAGATTAAGTGAGTGTATTGAGTCAGGTGATTCCCCTCCCTATTGAACCACATGTATATGTAAAAGTGAATCATGAAGTATTTCATTCTATCTTAGCTGAAAGTCCAAGAAGTAATCATGACACATTTATATAATTTAATGAAAATTAATGGTTTATCCCATTTTACTCACATAGATAGAATTCTGCTATCTCTATCTATCAATTAGAAATTGGTTGAGACTATGGGGGAGAGAATGGGAAAGAAATCTATGCTATGATCAAATTGTTTTTGCTATTCCAGTCTTTTTCCTAACACTTAATGTCTCCATTTTAACCACTAATAAAGGGAAAATTTAACTTTTTATGTAGTTCACATCATTTATAAATATGTGTCCTGAAAGTCTCATGATCTCAACATCATATTTCATCTATATAGTATATATGTTTAATCATCAATAATTATTTTCCAAGTCTAGCTAATATCCTTGAATCTGACTAAATTAAGAGGATGGTAGGAGGGGTCAAGAGAAATTTCTTTTGCCATAATCAGAATCAAATTAAAATTGAATTTGCTGGAGCAAATTCACTTCCCACTGTTCGATTTATGTGCATAAGGATGAACTGGACTTTTCTCCTTTTTATGTTGTATTGAGTTGTTCTTTAAATTGTAGAATTAAATGCTCAAAGACGAAAACTTTTGAGTTGCAATGTCCCTGAATCAAATGCTGTAAAGATGAAGTAGCTTTGCTGTTATGTCTGTCAAAGCCTTCTAGCTATACTTCACATTTGGCGCTTTTATATTTGTTCTTCTATTTCTATTTTGTTAAATAAAATGTTGGGACATATACCAAGAAACACAGATTGTCCATAGCAGCATGAGACTTGGGCTGTGGTTGGAAATAATTTAAATTAAACATTACATGAACACTGAAGAAGTTTCCAACTTCCCAATTTAACTTGTGTATAAATTATACCCCCCTTTAAAAAAAAAAACAGAAAATGTAATACAAGAATATTATACTAAGGCATCTAGGAATCTAAATATATGATTGATTGATAGATAAATCTATATTTGAGTAAAAATTATATTTAAAATGAATAAAAATTAAATATATCCTCATTTTTAACAAGAAAGTTACTAAATCTCGCCAGAATAAACTACCAAACATAGAAAAGTCCCTAGAACACAAATTATGCTTGAAAAAAATTTTAACCTAAAATATAAATTATGCTTTCAAAAATAATTATAAACTAAAGCATACAACCTATGATCAGGTAAAAAGCATTCAATGATAAGGATGTCAATAATTCTGTAAATGCTTTTCTAATTGGGTGACTAGAAGTCTTCCTTTCATTCCACAGTTCTGCAAAATGCTGTGTTGCTTATCAAGTTTTAAAATAACTTCTTCCGTGTCCACATTTTGGCAGCCATAAACTATGGCGTGACTAGAACTTTGCTCATGTTACTTTGGATTCACAGGCTGTGTCTAAATGCAGCCTCTGAATTGGATTGCTGCACACAGAATCTAGCCAAATTGGTTGCAGAAATCTTCATCAAATGTTAAGACATCAAAAACATCCAATTATTAAAGCCTTTTTAAATCTATAGACCCAGACATAGTCTAGGCCAAGGTCCAACATATGCTGTAGAATGATAGAAGATATTTGGAGGCTGGTGTAACTCTTGTAATTGGTGACACAATACACTGGTTGGAGGGTGGCAGGGAGTAGATGTTTTAAAAACCACTCATGACCTAATCACATATGGGGTTACCAGAGAAGTTTCCTAAAAAGAATTACCTTCAGCCTGGATATGATCTTCTCTACAGGGACAACACATCAGAAGAGAAAATGGTACATACACCAACATGGAAACAAAATGAATATTTTTATGTTGATTAATTTGAAGACTTTAGACTAAGCGAAGACATTTCTTTTTGGGTTTTTTGTTTGGTTGGTTTTTTTGGTACCAGGGATTGAACCCAGAGGTGCTTAACCAGTGAGTCACATCCCCAGTTCTTTTTATATTTTATTTTGAAACAGTCTTGCTACGTTGCTTAGGTCCTCACTAAGTTGCTGAAGCTGGCTTTGAACTTGGAATCCTCCTGCCTCAGTCTCCTGAGTTACTGGGATTATAGGCATGTGCCACCATGCCCAGCATGAACAAATTTCCTGAAGACAATATCTTACCAAAACACACTCAGAAAGATTTCAACAACCCAAGTCGTTCCATACTCATAATAAACATTGAAGTAGAGTTTAAAATCTTCAAAATTACAGGCAATTTCTACAAAGCATTCAGAAAACAAATAATTGCAATCTTAAACAAACTGTTCCAGAGTGTAGAAAAGGCAGGAAAAGAAGAATAGCTAATTTTATGCCATTATGTTAAACCTTGGTACTGAAACCAAACAAGGACACTGTAAGAAAGGAAAATTACAGGCCAATCTAATTCGTGTACATAAGTTTAAAAATTTGAATCAAAATATTAATAAACTTAACCCAGCTTGGGTTGTGACACAAGCCTACACTATGGCACAATCCTATAATCTGAGCTGTTTAGGAGGCTGAGATAGGATGATTACAAATTCAAGGTCACCTTCAGCAAATTATCAAGACCCTGCCTTCAAAAATTAAAAAGGGGTGCCACATCAGACCCCAGACCCTGAAACATCTGCAACCACGCAGTGAAAGAGCCCAGAAAGGAGCACCTGCACCCATGTGGAGAGGAGCACTGTGTTGTGGCTCCCTGTTCACCAATGTGAAGTCCCACCCAAATCATCTCCCTCTTGGGACACAGCAGCCACCAACATAGCCCTTCTCACATGGTAATCTATACTAGGGACAATGGACAGGGACAGCTGCCAGTTGCAGCACTGCATGCCATCACCAAGCAGTACACCTAATGCCAGCACACAGCCCATCCTTCTAGCTCCATCTCTGAAAAGTGGTTGTCTCCATATTGGGGCATCTCCACTGCAATCTTAGGTTAACTCTGATGCCACCTCCTTTAGTTGGGTAGCTTCCATTTAAGGACACCAACTGGGGCCCAGAAGCCCAATATCAAGGTACCTACAGCCTTGACGCTACTGCCAACACCAACTTGGGACGTGGCCACTTCAATCAAGGGACAACAACCAAGACCTGGAAGACTATCACCAAGGTCTGTGTGGAATGGGTTACACCAGAGGTATCCCCACTAAGTGTGCTAAGAGACACCATCTGTTGCAGAGGCAACAGGATGCCTTGCATGGGGTCACCTCTCTTTTTTCCTGCTAACGGCCAATTTCTTTTGATTCCCCTTTCTCATCCTACAATCTAATACCTCTATAATCTCAACCTACATCATAAACATCACATCCTAACCCCTACCCCACATTCTGTCATTAGAAACTGTAAAAGCTTATACCAAAATTATTGGAAATATGGTAGAAGATAACTGAACTCATTTCTGTTTATAGCAACAAAACTGTAAAGTCTAAATAGAAGCTAACTGATTTGTGGCTGCATATTGGTTACATTGGGTGCTGTAAACACTTATCTCCCTCTTAAAGGTGAGGTATTGATAACCTGCAGGGATACTACAAGATTATAGGGTAGAAACTGCAGTACCTCAGATATGCACTGCAAGAGAGGAAGATTCATAGACAACATGAAAAAACAAGGGAAGAAAGTGCCCCCAAACAAACCAAGATACCACAATAATAAAATCCATTGACAGCAGAGTAGATGAAATGTCAGAGGAGTTCAGAGTGTACATAATTGAAATGATCTTTGAATTAAAGAATGACCTAAGTGAACAAATACAGGCAAAAATTGATCACTCCAACAAAGAGATAAGAGAGCAAATACAGGCAACCATCGATCACACCAACAAAGAGATAAGGGAGCAAATACAGGCAGCAAAAGATTACTTCAAGTAAGAAATAGAGATTCTGAAGAAAAACCAAACATAAATTCATGAAATGAAGGAAACAAGAAACCAAATAAAAAACACAATAGAAAGCATTACCAACAGACTAGATCACTTAGAAGACAGAACCTCAGATAATGAAGACAAAATGTACAATCTTGAAAATAAAGTTGACCACACAGTGAAGATGGTAAGAAACCACGAACAGAACATACAAGAATTATGGGATAACATCAAAAGACCGAATCTAAGATTTAACAGGATAGAGGAAGGCACAGGGTTTCAAACCAAAGGAATTTACAACCTCTTCAATGAAATAATATCAGAAAATTTCCCAAACATGGAGAATGAACTGGAAAACAAAATACAAGAGGTTTACAGGGCACCAAATGTACTAAATTACAACAGATATACACCAAGTATATATTATAACAAAAATGCCAAGCATACAGAATAAGGATAGAATTTTAGAGGTCACAAGAGAGAGGAATCAGATTACACATAGGGGGAGACCAATTCGGATCTCAGCACATTTTTCAACCTGGACCCTAAGAGCCAGGAGATCCTGGAACAACATAGATCAAGCTCTGAAAGAAAATGAGTGCCAAACTACAATCTTTTATTCAGCAAAATTAAGCTTCAGATTTGATGATGAAATAAAAACCTTACATGAAAAATAAAAGTTAAAAGAATCTACAGCAAGAAAGCCTGCAGTACAAAGCATTCTCAGCAAAATATTCCATGAGGAAGAAATGATAACCAACAATGAAAATCTGCAAAGAGAGGAACTACACTAAAAGAAAGACCAATCAAAGGAGAAACCAAGTCAAGTTAAAAACCAAAAATAAACCAAAATGTGCAGGAATACAGATCACATTTCAATAACCCTGAATGTGAATGGCCTAAATTCATCAACTAAAAGACATAGACTGACAGATTCGATTTAAAAAAAGGATCCAACAATATGCTGCCTTCAAGAGACTCATCTCACAGGAAAAGACATTCACAGACTGAAAGTGAAAGGATGGGAAAAAATGTATCACTCATATGGACCATGTAAACAAGCAGGGGTTCCATTCTCATATCAGATAAACTGGACTTCAAACCAAAGTTAGTGAAAAGGGACAAATAAGGACATTTCATACTGTTTAAGGGAATCATAAATCAATGACATAAAAATTGTAAAAGTCTATACACCAAATAATGGGGCATCTATGTATATCAAACAAACCCTTTTCAACTTCAAGAATCAAATAGATCACAACCCAGTAATACTGGGTGATTTTAACATGCCTCTTTCACAACTGGATAGATCATCCAAACAAAAACTAAACAAAGAAACTATAGAACTCAATAAAACAATCAATAATTTAGACTTAACAGACATATATAGAGTGTTCCATCCATCAATGAGCACATACACTTTTTTCTCTGCAGCACATGGATCCTTCTCTAAGATAGACCATATGTTATTCCACAAAGCAAGGCTTAGCAAACACAAAAAATACCCTGCATTCTATCTGAACAAAATGGAATAAAATTAGAAATCAATGATAAAATAAAAAATAGAAGCTACTTCAACACCTAGAGACTAAACAATACACTATTGAATGATGCATGAATAACAGAAGACATTGAGGAAGAGATAAAAAAAATTTTAGAGGACTCAGATAAAACATATCAAAATCTTTGGTACACTATGAAGGCAGTGCTAAGAGGAAAGCTCAGTGCATTAAACCTATACATTAAAAGAAGTAAAAATCAACATATAAACATCTGATGTTACATCTCAAAGCCCTAGCAAAAGAAGAACAAACCAACTCTAAAAGTAGTAGAAGAGAGGAAATAACTAAAATCAGGGTTGATATCAATGACATTGAAACAAAAGAAACAATTTTAAAAATTGACAAAACAAAAGGCTGCTTCTTTGAAAACACAAATAAAATTTATAAACCCTTAGCCAACCTAACAGAAAGAAGAGAGAAAATTCAAATTACTAAAATTTGAGATGAAAAAGGACATATCACAACAGACACTATTGAAATACAAAAGATAATTAGAAATTATTTTGAAAATTTATACTCCAGTAAAATAGAAAACCTTTAAGACATCAACATATTCTAGAGGCATATGATCTACCCAAGCTGAACCAAGAGGACATACACAATTTAAACAGATAAATTTCAAGCAAGGAATAGAAGATGCCATCAAAAGCCTATCAACCAAGAAAAGCCCAAGATCAGATGAATTCACAGCCAAGTTCTATAAGATCTACAAAGAAGAATTAATATTAATACTCCTCAAATTATCTTATTAAATAGAAAAGGAGGTAACCCTTCCAAACTCATTCTATGAGGTAGTATCATCCTGATACCAAAACCAGGCAGAGACAAATCAAGGAAAGAAAATTTCAGACCAATATCCCTGATGAACACTGATGCAAAAATTCTCAATAAAATTTTGGCAAATCACATACAAAAACATATTTAAAAAATAGTACACCATGATCAAGCAGGGTTCATTCCAGGGATGCAAGTTTGGTTCAACACATGGAAATCAATAAACATAAATCATCACATCAATAGACTTAAAGACAAGAATCACATGATTCTATCAATTGATGCAGAGAAAGCATTTGACAAAATACAACACCCTTTTATGTTCAAAATACTAGAAAAACTAGGAATAGTAGGAACATACCTCAACATTATAAAAGTGATCTATGCTAAACCAAAGGTCAACATCATCCTAAATGGAGAAAAATTGGAAACATTCTCTCTAGAAACAGGAACAAGACAGGGATGCCCTCTTTCACCACTCTTATTCAACATAGTTCTTGAAACGCTGGCCAGAGCAATTAGACAGATGAAATAAATCAAAGGGACACAAATAGGAAAAGAAGAACTCAAACTATCATTATTTGCCATCAAAATGATTCTAAGAGTATCCAAAAAATTGCATCAGAAAATTTCCAGAAATAATAAATGAATTCATCAAAGTAGCAGGATATAAAATCAGTATCCATAAATCAAATGCATTTCTATATCAGTGATGAAAACTCTGAAAGAGAAATTAGGAAAATTGCCCCATCCACAATAGCCTCAAAAAAAAACAAATACTTGGGAATCAATTTAACAAAAGAGGGGAAAGACCTCTATAATGAAAAATACAAGACACTAAAGAAAGAAATTGAAGATCTTAGAAGATGGAAAGATCTCCCATGCTCTTGGATAGGCAGAATTCATATTGTCAAAATGACCATACCACCCAAAGTGTTATACAGATTTAATGAGATTCCAATTAAAATCCCAATGTCATTTTTTATAGAAATAGAAAAAAACAATCATAAAATTCATTTGGAAAAATAAGAGACCCACAATAGCCAAAGCAATCCTTAGCAAGAAGAGTGAAGCAGGAGGCATCACAATACCAGACCTTAAACTATACTACAAAGCTATAGTAACAAAAACGGCATGGTACTGGCACCAAAATAGACATGTAGACCAATGGTACAGAATTGAAGACACAGAGAAAAACCCACTTAAAAACAGTTATATCATACTAAACAAAGGCTCAAAAACATACATTGGAGAAAAGATAGCCTCTTCAACAAGTGATGCTGGGAAAACTAGAAATCCATATGCACCAAAATGAAACTAAACCACTATCTCTCACCATGCACAAACCTCAACTCAAAGTGGATCAAGGACCTAGGAATTACAACAGAGACCCTATACCTAAGAGAAGAAAAAGTAGGCCCAAATCTTCATCATGTTAGATTAGGCCCCGACCTCCTTAAGCACAAGTAATAAAATCAAGAATCAATAAATGGGGTGGATTCAAATTAAAGCTTCTTCTCAGCAAAAGAAACAATCAGTGAGGTGAACAGAGAGCCTACGTTTTGGGAGCAAATCTTTGCCACACACGTCAGAGCACTTATCATCAGGATATAAAAAGAATCCAAAAACCAAACAACCCAATCAATAAATGGGCTAAGGAGCTGAACAGATACTTCTCAGAATGAGAAATATAATCAATCAACAAATATATTTTAAAAACTTCAACATCTCTAGTAATTAGAAAAATGCAAATCAAAACTACTCTAAGATTTCATCTCACACCAGTCAGAATGGTAGTTATCAAGCATACAAGCAACAATAAGTGTTGGCAAGGATGTGACAGAAAAGGTACACTCATACATTGCTGGTGGGATTGTGAATTGGTGCAGTCAATCTGGAAAGCAGTATGGATTCTTTAGAAAACTTGGAATAGAACCACCATTTGACCCAGCTATCCCACTCCTCAGTATATACCCAAAGGACATAAAAACAGCATACTACAGTGACTCAGTCACATCAGTAATTATTGCAGCACAACTTACAATAGCCAAACTGTGGAACCAATAGATGCCCTTCAATGGATGACTGAATAAAGAAACTGGTATATATACACAATGGAATATTACTCATCATTAATAAGGAATAAAATTATGGCATTTACAGGTAAATGAGTGGAGCTATAGAATATCATGCTAAGTGAAATAAGCCAATTCCAAAAAACCAAAGGCTGAATGTTTTCTCTGATAAGTGGATGTTAATCCATAAGGAGGGGGGCATGGAATGAGTAAAAGAACTTTGGATTAGCCAAAGGGAAAGAAGGGTAGGTGAAGGGGTATGGGGAGAGGACAGAAGATGAAATGAGATGGGCATCATTACCCTAGGTACATGTATGATTGCACAAATGGTGTGCCCCTACTTTGTGTACAACCAGAGATGTAAAAAATTGTGCTCCATTTGTGTACAATGAATAGAAGAGCATTCTGCTGTCATGTATAACTGATGAGAACAAATAAAAAATAAAAATAATTAAAAAGGGCTGGGGTGTAGCTCAGTAGTAAAGTGTCCCTCAGTTCAATCTTCAGTACCACAAAAACAAACAAACAAAAACAGTTTTGTTTGCAAAGTACACTATCATGGATTCAGTTCCTAACAACAAGGCAAAGCTAACACTCCTGGTTTCAGTCCAACATATGAAAATCTATGAAGTTGTTACTCCTTACAACAGATAACAGCTGGAAAAACTGAAAATCAAAACATTTCTTGCATTTATCATATGCCTGAGGTTTTGAGACAAATTATAAACACAAAACCAGGAGAAAGACACATTTATAAAAACAAAGAAGTACCACAAAATTCTTGTCTAGAGCAAAATTCATTGGAGCCATAACTTACAGGGATAATTAAATGGTAATTTTAACAATTGCCCAAGATTAGATGTGGATTAACATGAGAGTGAGAAACTCCTGGATACCCCACATTTATTTTGGCTTTCCCTCCCGAGACCCACAACAGATTCTAATGTTAGAGATCTGTGGTTTCCCTGGTGTCTCTAGTAAGGCGAGAACAAGAGTAACCCATGTAAAATATGTACAGAGACATCTCAAATGAAGGGAAAATTTTTTAAAAAACTACTCTCCATGGCAAAAGATTCTGCCTAAGCACAATTCTGAAACCTGTCAGTTGGAGAAAGAAATTTCTCTCCATCCTTTCAGTCTCACCCAAGGGAGAAAAAGCAAAAACTAGTGAACAGGGAATAAGGCTTCAAAAAAATAGGTGTGAAAAGTAGATGTGAAAAAGCAAAAACTAGTGAACAGGGAATAAGGCTTCAAAACAATAGATGTGAAACTTTGCAACCAGGAAAACAAGTAGATGCAGAGAAAATAAAAGCAAACCACTGGAGTACAGAAACACATATAATCCAAGTAGTATAAAATATGCAAGCTTAATTATCAGTTAAGGCTTGAAATTTTCTTATGGAAAGAATGATAAAGCTTGATCGAAAGACATCAAGGAAAATCTAGAAGTGTTTAGAGACATTCCTTGTTCATGAATAGAATGACTTAATGTTTTAAAGATGTCAGTTCTTCCCAAATTGATCTATGGACTGAGTGCAGTTATAAATAAATCTCCCCCAAAGAAGCTGATTCTAAACTTTATGTAGAGAATCAAGGATTAAGAATTGCCCTACATGGCAATGGGAAATATTATAAACCTATATTAATTAATACAGTATAAATTAGTGCATAAAATGAAAATAAAGGAATAGATTACAGAATCTAGAGGCACAAGGAATAGTATAGAGTCTAGAGGCAGACCCACACCTTCATGTGAACTTGCCATTATAAAGCAATAGCATTACAGATAAGTGAGGAAACATTTCAATGGTATCAATTACTTATCCATATGGGGAAAAAAATGAAGTTGAATCTCTATAGCATGCAATACACAGAAATGAATTGCAATTGGTTTAAGTATTTATAGGAGAAAGATAAAATGATAAAGCTCTTAAAAGAGAATCACGTTTTAGAGAATACAGGTATAAAAATAAATATTTGGATATAATTTATTAAGTCCAATGGTGACATAAAGGGGGAAATGTCCTTGGAGATGAAAGGGACGATATTTATTTCAAACAAAAGAAGTAGTCACTGCCCAAGAGTGCATATTGCTTTCAAGGAATTATAAAAGTACCGTGGGGATGGCTTCCACAGGTGTGGGATCAGGGGTAGCAGAAGTTAAGCTAGAAAAATGGAAGGAAGAAAAACCGGAAAGAGCCATGTTTACTCTGTAAAGGAATTTGGATATAGTCATATAGGCAGTAGAAACCCACTGATAAATTCTAAATTGAAGAAATGTGATTCCATATTTGTATATTAGAAAGATCTTTCTGATATCAAGGAAGATAATAGAATTAATGGGGAAATGGGGATTAATCTGAAACTAGATAAATAAGAAATCCAAATCCATAGGCCTTAGCGACTGTGAAGGGATGAGAAGAACCCTTGGGCTTCTGGGATGAAGTAACGGATGATGATGCAAGTTAATATAAAGAAAGAGAAACCAGTTTGAAGGTAAGGATGGGGAACAAGATACTGATTTCAGTTTTAAAAACTGAGTTGCCTGATAAAGTCATACCCAGGTGGAGGGGCTCGTTATAGAGCATCAGGGATAGTAAAGGAACAACATTAGTAGTTTCCATAGTGAAAGAACAAATTCAAAATACATTTTGATATTGTTAGAAAAGGTTTTGTGTCAGTTATTATGACGGTCATAGGCATTGCCTAGAAAATGTGTTGCCTGAAAAGGCCAAAGTCTGAAAAATAAATTACTGCTAAATTTTATACTTCATTAAAAATCAGGTTGCACTGGCTGGCATCACACTAATGTGGTCCAAATGACCTTAGCAAACTCAAATTTGGAAAGATGTTCTTTTAAATTATTGTGCCTATCCTTTAAGACTCCAATGATGTTTCTCTATGTTTGCTGTTTACACTTAGAATGCAGATTGTTAGCATGGGTATTCCAGGGTCTCTCAGTATATAAGTTCTTCCTTGGAAACTAGAAAGATACAAACAGTAGCAGCAGTAGTGCTGCATATCAGGGAACAAGTCAGTCTAACCAGCCAGAGCTGATGAAAATAACGCTGCGGTGGTGCAAGGGCACCCCAGAGCCCCCTCGAAACCCAGATAAACCATAGCAACCAAGACCAAAGAAACACTAGAAGCAATTCACACTTTTCCTACTTCAGGGTATCATATAGGAAATCATTGCCTCAGTAACCTGAGAAGTTCATCTACTCCTAGAGATGTACAAAGAGATGTAGTTCAATAAATATTACGGAGAGCACGAGAACGCTACCAGTTCAAAAAAAAATGGGCTTTTACATAAAGCAACCATAGAATTGAGATGGGATTTGGGGTTTTCCTGCTTTGGCTTCTTCTCTGCTTCTAAAAAGCAACGTGTTTTTAAATGTCATAGGTAATTTCCCTAGTACCTTTTGACATTAGCCATCACTTTTTCTAATTCCCTAAATTCTGTCTTTTTTCAAAATTTACTCTTGTCTCTTATCTCTCTAATATTTTCTCTGAAAAGTGTTGTAGAGCTGGAAAGACTTCAAATCTAGGGAAAAAAAGATGTGTCTGCATTGTTAAACACAGGGCATTGCATTCCATTTCCTTTAGTTAGAGTATTCTATGAGAAAATGCTCCAAACAATTAGTTTCATTTTGTACAACAACAACAACAACAACAAAAAAGATTCGTTTTCTGTGTTAAGTTTCTTCACTGTTTGGAAAGGTGTTGGTCTGACCCCCATTGTTCTTGAACACACATATTTGACTATAACTCTGAACTTCATTACCAAGACTCAAAAACCACTTCTTTCGGGCTGGGGTTGTGGCGCAGTGGTAGCGTGCTCACCTAGCATGCGTGAGGCACTGGGTTCGATCCTCAGCACCACGTAAAAATAAAATAAAGATATTCTGTCTGCCTACATCTAAAAAATAAAATAAATAAAAATTTTTTAAAAAACCACTTCTTTCATTTTTTTTCATTTGCTTCCCTAAACAATATAACAAATTCAGTTAATTTCTAGTTGCTAGAAGTTCTGGAATTTAGGACACCAAGTATGGCTATTTCATTTCATATGCTTCTTTGAAAGTCTGGGGTTTAAAGATATAATAACAACCCTGGCTAATGGAAGCTATCCTTTGACTTAAACATCTATTTTAGCCCTTAAGATTAACAAGAATCATATTTATATATTTAGGATGTATACTCCTAAATCAAGAATAAACTATGCCCTATGATGTGGGCATTCAAATTAGATATTCAAATTAGTAGTTTTATGGTTTTGCATACTTTCCCATGTATAATTTTAAATGACATAAATATGCTTAAATGATTGTGTTTAGAGGTTAAGCAACCACATGAAAATTTTGTTATTTTTCAAATTCTTATAGTAATTGACTGATTCTGATTTTATTCAGTGTATTAACCTTTGCTGGAATAATTCTACACCATGCCAATTTTTTGTTTTCCATAATATTCTAGTAATTCTCACCCCCACAATACTTTTATAAATGGGTATGCATAAAGGTCACATGATTTAATGAAAAGCTTGTGATTCTCTTTTAAAATAGAGAAACACTAGAAAGAAAGGATAAAGAGGAAATAGTGGATGGTCAGGAGAACAATTTTATTGCAACAGTGTGGTCACAGTTGCAACACTATTGCTTCAGGTCTCTACCTCTCTCTACCTGCTTGTTCTTATGGTCTTATTCTGATCTTTTTCCATAATTTGCTACTAGGGATTTATCTATCCCTGACAAGACTGGGCAAGAGAACTAAGACTCCAAAAGTTAATAATTGCTTCTGTTAATTATTAGAATAGTGTGTTTGTTTTCCATGGCTACTATAACAAATTACCACAAATGCAGTCTTAACACCACAGAAATTTATTATCTTGTGGCTCTGGAAGTCAGAAATCCCAAATGAGACTCACTGGGTTAAAATCAATGTGCCAGTAAGGCTATGTTCAGACTATAGAGGAAACTCTGTTTTCTTATTTTTTTCATATCCTAGAAATCCCCCCTCTTCTCCATATTCAAAGCCAAGAATACTAAGCCAACTCCTTCACATGCTGCCATCTCTCTAGTTTTCTCTTCCAATTCCCTTTTTCACTTTTAAGAATGCATGTAATTACAATGGCCCCACCTGGATAATCTCTCCATCTTAAAGTCAACTGCACTTAAGATTAATTCCATCTGCAATTCTAATCTCCCTTTGTCAATGTCTTAGTCTATTTGGGTGCTATAACAAAATACCTTAGGCTAGGTAACTTATAAACAATAGAAATTTATTGCTCACTGTTCCAGAGTCTGGGATGTACAAAATCAAGGGTCAATAGCCCATAAGACCTAATCAACTCCCAAACACCCTACCTCTTTTTTTTATAGGGGTCTTTTTAAAATTCTTTTTTATTAGTTCTAATTAGTTATACATGACAGTAAAATGCACTTTGATACATCATACATAAATGGAGTATAATTCCTCATTCTGGTTGTACATGGTATACAATCCTACTGGTCGCGTATTCCTATATGTACACAGGGTAATAATGTCTGATTCATTCTACTATGCTTCCTATCCCTATTCCCCCTCCTCTCCCTTCACTCCCCACTACCTAATCTAAAGTAACTCAGTTCTTTCTTAGCCCCCCTCCCTCATTGTGAATTAGCACCCACATATCAGAGAAAACATTCAGCCTCATCCCATCTCTTCATACCATCATCTTAGAGGTTGGATCTCAATAGAAGAATTTGGAAGGGGAGTGACATTGACATTGAGACCTTAACAGTCATGTAACCTACCATATTCACAGGTTTTCTTTGGAGAGCCACTCTGCTGCCTACCACAGTCAAGGAACTACTACCTAATGCTGTGATGCTCCCTAGAAAACAAAGTAAGTTTCATGGGAAACCTGACTCTGACACACCTTATAAGTATTAACCATCAGCACAGGCATGTGCATCCCCCTTGGAGGGGACCCTCCAGCTGCCATGGCAACACCTTTGAGACTACTTTTATCATGGATACCTCAGCACCATCACCTGACATGGACTCATCTGTGAAGGTAGAGGGGTTTGTGAAAACTTTGAAGGCCAGCTCAGAGGATCTTAAGGAAAAGACAGAGTGCAGCACTTGTGTCTCCCAAAAGCCTGTGTCCCCAAGTTTTGGTTCCAGACACACACAAGGCCTGGTTTCAGAAGCCACCTATAAACTGAAGACCATCCCAAAAGAAAATATCTAACATGCCCCTCTACAAGTTAGGGTGATGACAAAGCCAATGTTACAGCTTCTTTAAAGCAATAAGGTTTAAGTCTCTCTGACATAACAAGCTGCCTGGTCTCAGCTGGGGCAGCTCTGATCACAGTATCACTCTTCTGCTCTGACTCCTTCCACCCTGCTGTTGCTGCATCATTATCCTCATCTGCATGGTCAAAACAGCCAATTGGTACAACCAATCTGGAAAGCAGTATGGAGATTCCTTAGAAAACTTGGAATGGAACCACCATTTGAGCCTGCTATCCCACTCCTAGGTCTATACCCC